>JAIFZK010000012.1:5127500-5422500 GCA_027481765.1 Tenualosa thibaudeaui | reverse complement strand
GAACCCGAGCTGGCCAGCCGGGCCCTCGCTTGCCACGCTGGTAAACACAGTCGCTGCTCTCACACGCTGAGGAGTTCCCCCCAGTCCTTTTGTTTATGGCCCCTTTGGTCTAGAATTAGTTCTGTGTTCTGTTCTGTGCCGCCATGTAAGATTCTGGAAGCCTCCTACATCCTGGTGCAAATCACTCCAAATAAAAAAGAGGACAGATGCATCTTTTGTGTGTCAAATGTGTTATTTTAAAGCTGGGTGCAGGGATTAAGGCATGTTGTTAAGGAAGGTGTCTCTGATTCTGACTGTATTCTGCTGCAACTGTTGCCGTTTGGTTCATCTACTACCCACCCCATTTTGAAGCACTTGTCATGCCTTGGATGATTTGGAGTTTCCCCTTAAATTTGAATCAACTAGGTAGATTTACCAGCATCTGGGCAGATACCAGTCAAGAGAAGAAATGCATTGTTGGGCCTCATATCAGTGCCAACTTGCAAATACTATATAGAAGTTTTTACCTCTAACTCATCTCAGAATAATCTGCTCTGCTAATCCTTAATTCAGGTCTGAAATGAGTCTTGAATTAATTCTCAGTCTTATAGAACATTATAGACTTCTTATCAGCACCTTCATTCCACATTCAGACTTTCCAGATTTAAGAACAGTTTAGTTATGGACATCATAGAGAACTCATTTCATTTTAGTAATTTCCGCAGGGCCAATATTGTGTATGACAGTCAGCAAACATTCTGGATTGACCTTATGATCCAGGCTATGCACTTTTCTTTCCTGTGTCATTCTAAACAAAAATGTGGTGAAGAATTCAACACCATGATATCAGGCTTCTTTGACTGTTACAGGAAAGGCCTTTGCAAAGACTCAGTGTGGTTGATGCTACACACCCTCTCATGCACTTTGGCACCCATG
Source organism: Tenualosa thibaudeaui (assembly GCA_027481765.1). Taxonomy (NCBI): domain Eukaryota; kingdom Metazoa; phylum Chordata; class Actinopteri; order Clupeiformes; family Clupeidae; genus Tenualosa; species Tenualosa thibaudeaui. Next base: position 5,421,585 of record JAIFZK010000012.1, on the reverse strand, counting down.
GTTTCTTGTCTTGATGAAATGTCACATGTACCACCTACCAGCAACATTGAAGATGACAGCACACCCGTAGACCTGAGACACCTCAGCCTGTGGTCTGCAGGCCCCTCCACCCACCCCTCTGCCCCACCACCACTGCCACCACCATCACCCACTGCCACCCTGGCAAGAGCTTTGTCATCTCACACACTCACAGATAAAGGGCATGTGGCTCAAGGCTCCCTTTTGTGAGGAAGGCAAGAGCTATAATAACATCCTCAGGTGCCAGAAGATTAGGCTAACGCAAGCACCAAAGGGGCGATCAAATGAGTTTTTTCGTATATATATACTTTTTCTCTAAGGATAGTTACCATGGAAATAACCTTTAAACATAAACTCCGTCAGAAAAAAAAAATCTAATGGTTATGTAATATAATATGTGCCCTCTTGGTCATCAACACAATAAAACCAGGGTGTCAGCAGGCTTATAGGATACAATGGCTAAATGTCAGTTTGCACACAAAACAAACCCCATCATCACCTCAAAATTAAACCAATGACAGGAGCTTGTGAAAAGTATCAGCTGGTACCTGTGGTTGTGCTTTGAGGATAGTTTATGATAGATACCTCAGTGAACACCCCTTAATGAGACAGACGGTGTGCTACTTCTCTCTTTGAAGTTAAAAGATCAGGCTCCACCACTTGACGTGACTGTGTACACACTTCCGGACGTATTTGCACATACACACACACACACACACACACACACACACATACACACACACACACACGTGTGCGCACACACACACACACACACAAACATGTGCAAAATGTACAACACAACACCCACTCACTGGTAAACCCCCCCCCCCCCCCCCCCTCCCGCTCTTTAGATCTTGTCGAAGGTGAGAGGGAGAGGCTTAAACAAAGCTGATGAGGGCTGACACACGGGCCCAGTGTATGGGCCACAGTCAGGGAGCGGAGGGGAGTGGAGTGGAGAGGAGAGGAGCAAAGCAGAGCAGAGCGCCCAGTGGAACGGCTCCGGAGCCTCACAGTTTGGGGTCAGTCTGCGGCTCAACCCAGGGCAGCCTGTTCACACTATAACACCTGTCTGTCAAAGGAGAACGGGCCACGCCATGAGGCCTCACCAGGGAGGCCCAGGAGAAGAAGAGAGGGAGGGAGGGAGACTAAAAAAGAAAGATAGAGTGAAAAAAGAGAGAGAAAAAGAAAGAAAGGCAAACGAGAGGTATTACTGTGATGGAAGCCAAATGAAATGGTATGATGAATGACTAGTAAGTCCAGTCTTATGATTAGGATGGACTTGCTTCCAGGACCCTATCATCAAGGTCACAGTTTGATCTCAAGCAGATAATATTTCTCTTTATGTTTGCCTTGCTCTAACATATGTCAACAGGTTATCACAGCATATCACATTTCCACTGTTACAGCATGAAGTATGGCTTGACTGAAATGATTAATGCTTTATTCCCATAGAAAATAATTATAATCTCTGCTTAAAGGCAAAATCACAACAAAAAACATTATGTAATTATGATTATTCTCTCACTAGCACATCTCTAACAGTCTAGTCCACATCAAATATGATGAAGACCTGATATTCCTAACCTGTGTTGTAGACACTTTTTCATGAAAATAGAAAACCAGTAACCCCATGTGACCAACAACTAAAAATAGCTCCTTTGCTGTAGCCACAGGCTTTGATCGATTTGAAAAATTCCAACTGATTTGTGCTCAGTTCAGTGTAGCAGAATCAGATCCTTATTGGATGTCATCAAGATGTCATTAGTAACACCTGTGGTTACCTTGCTACCTCCTGGAAAATTGCCTGCTGTGAAATGAGTCCATTAACCATTAGATTAATCACTCTAGAAAAGTTGACAACAAAATGTTGGCCAAGATAAGTCCTGATAAGTAGACATGACAGATGTCGACAAAATGAAACAACCATTGGCTATACTATACATCAGTTAATACATTCTCATATCCAAAGAGGATTGATGCTTCACTTTGAATACTCAACATTTCTAAGGCATATAAAGCAAACATGTCAGCCAATGGTTTGCCTTCCTAGCGTACCACAACTACAGCCATTATGACATCTTCGTGTGAATGCTTAAAGGACAAGTTCTCTTTTTTTTTACACTTGAAGCCCTGTTTTCGAACTGTTTGTGATGAAAAAAGACTGAAATTTTGACATATGTCTCTGTTGAGCATTTGAGAATTCTTGGTTGTTGTGGTAGCACCCCTACCCTTCTGTTCAAGTTTGAGTCTGAGTTCTTGTCAATGGCAGATGTTCTGAAAAACCTGGCTAAGAGTAAATCTTGGCTTGGAGGGCCTAACATATTTTCCAAGCTTTCTTTCCTAACAGGCATTGGTCTTTGAAGGCAAAGAGGCACCATGGAGGAGCAAAACGAGAGGCTGTGGCTTTTCCCAGTAGGAGATCCAGGTCTGCTAGTGCAGTCTTTTGTTCCAGGTTGTTTAATTTAAAGAGATGGTCAAGGCATTTCTTGTTTTGACTGTTAATTCTGCAAAAGGACAACCCTAAACTTACAATGAAAATTAACTGTCAAAAATGTGGGCTAAAAAAAACAGTCACAGCCTATGGCTCTGGCGCAAACCAAAAAGAACTATACTGCCCCCAAGTGGCTGTGGTGAGAATTGAGACATTGAACTTCACAAATTACAATAACAGTTGCATGAGATTCTCTTTCTTTCATGATCCACATATCCGATCCATATCCATATCCAGATCCATATTCTGATCATGTGTGACATCAGGCAGTAGATCTTATGGACATTCTTTTTAAAAGCCTTGTCTCAAAGCCACTGCACACTCCACACGACTTCTATGTATGAGTCACGACTAGGCAATGAATGTAACAAAAGTAATGTATTGTTATGTATTTACAGTGGATCACAGCAAAGAAACAGGAGGACACCTCAGGAGGGCAATGTTCTGGTAAGTCTTTTCATATGTGTGGGATATCGGTAGAGTCCAGAAATGTTATGGTATTGATGTTTCACAAATGGAGTCTGCTTTATTATACATGTGAGCATAGTTGAATAGCCATCTATATGCACAATACAATTGTAAGCCCTAGCTCATCACAACAGAACACTTTCCCAAACACTTTCTTTCTGTTTGTTACTTACAGATTTATCTCCATTATTATTCTGTCTTTCTTTTTCCCTACTTGTTCCTCTTTTTTCCTCTTCCTCCACTCCCTGTAGTTTCTCATAATTCATAATTCATAATGTGAATTAGCTTGGCTTCCAAAGACCTGACCTTGGCCTCTAAAAGGCTTTGAGCTTCATCAAAGAGCTCAAAATGAGTTCCTTCTCAAAGTCCTACCAAGACTGAAGTACATCAAGAACTTATACTATACAATTATGAATAAATACAATACAAAAGGCTAATTTGCATTTAGGATTTAAAAATATTAACCTCAGTTATGATTAAACATATTTCATTCTTGAACCGACATTATTGCATGGGGGGACTGGACTTAATTTGCATAGGGATTAGTCTGAATATAGTTAAGGTTATGGTATTAAAGCAGAAAGGTCTCCACCACTTGGTTCACAGTGGTGGAAGAAGAGTTCCTTAAGAGTATTGGATGCTGGTGTTATTATGGGCTTAGGCTTAGACTGGGGGTGGGGTTGGGGTTGGGTCGGAGAGGCCATGGTTGTGTTTAGTTCCAGAGAAGACGCAGCAGCACAGGCAGAGCCACTAGTACATAGCTGGCACTTCCGCTCAGTCGGGTGGCATGACCTGATGCGTTACAGTTGCTGGTGTAGCAGCAGTGAACTTTCACCCCTGGAGCACGGTAACCCTGGCTGTTGGCCTGGCTACAGAAGGACTTGTAGGAACATGACTTCATTACTCCACCTGTAAAGGAGGAAAAGAGAGAGAAGCAGAGAAAGAGAGCAATAAGAAGAGAGAGAGAGAGGGATATAGTAAATTATTTAGAGGGAAAAACTGCTTGATTAACAAGTGAATATTTTAATTAGAGTATTAGAGCACTTAGTCTCCCTGGGCAGGCAGCAGAAGACCCCCTGCTATAGGCCTGAGCTGAGACTAGACAGGCCAGTCTGTCAGGGGCCCTCAAGCTCCACCCCACACCACACCACACCCTCCACAGCTCCCCAACCTCCTCTGTCTGTCTGATCAATGTGTACCCTAGGACTTATCCTTTTCACTTCATATAGCTTAACCTCACATTATGCACATGTACAATGTATTACAAACATTCTTGACAAATGTAATGTACTGTAACTGCACACACACAAACACACAGAGAGAGATCATGTAAAGGCAAAGGCAAATACACAAATACACACACAACAATAAACACACACTCACACACATACACACACACACAGGATATGTGTAGTAAAAACTGAGCTCACTGCCGTGACCGCGCACCACAGCGCATGCGTCTGAGTAGTCTGGACATGTTTTGGATCCCTGCCGATTGCAGTCGTCATCCGTGGAGCCCATGCAGGTGTAACACTGGAGAGCCTCACCTGCAAGAGCACAGGCAAATGGAGGTTGTAGTCAACCACAATCCAAAGGAACAGACAGAGAACAATTCATAGCTCCAGAGCTTTATCGCCACAGAATTTACACCTGGATCAAAATACAGAGCAGACTTCCACTGTTTTACATAATGTACATACATCAGGCAGACTGACTATGTGGTAACTGGAGGACAACCCCAGGAATGGACATCCATCAGCAAAAGAGGGAAGATTACACTCACCACAGTTCCAGAAGGTATATCAGTTAATATAACAACAATACACAGTTGGCAAGTATATTTCTATTGTATTCTTTTGTTATTAGACATAGCTTTAAGTAAGGGATAATGTATTGGTAATCAGTAATTATACAGAAATAACTGACCTACCAGCATTGGGAAGGCTCATTCAAAGTGAATGTAACCCCACATTCCAGCATTCTGGAGAGCCATATAATAAGCTATATTAAATATAGCTCAAATGTAGAGCAGTAGTGGAGGTTCTAACATGATCATTTGGAATTTCTAACAACAACTGCAGAACTAGAACTGTGAAGTGATTTTCACAGAGTATCATACATTATATCATCAGCTTGAGGAAATCTTCGTTTAATTCTCAGGTCAGTCAGTGTTCTCCCAGGTGTCTAGGGTTAGTGACCTCCTGCAACTTGTCACATGTTTCAGACTCGACTCTGGTGTGCGTGTGTGTGTGTGTGTGTGTGTGTGTGTGTATGTGTGTGTGTGTCTGTGTATGGCTGCCAGAAGTGTTGCAACTCTAGACAGAATCAGTCCTAACTCTCTCTGACTGCAAGTTACTCTTCAGTTTGGAAATAGAGTCTCTCAGCAATGCCAGAGATATGCTGTCACATTCACAAATGTCAATAGACTTCACCAAACAAACAAACAAACAAACAAACAAACCAGCTGCTCGCCGTTCTCTGTGACAGCAGTGGAGGTTTAGGACTGAGTGGGTTATGAAACTGACACAGGGAAAGAAAACGTTCCTGAGCTCATGATCAAAGACAGAGCACGATGAGAAGGAGCAAATATAACCCTGAAGCAGATACAGCGACATGCTGTGCTACCATCCTGGAGCATCTTAGAAATGAAACGTGTCAGATGGAAATAGGACTGTCCTGACTGCTGCGACTCTCTATCATGCTATCTTAAAACATTTCAAATCAGGTCAACTTCAACTTAGGCACACAAATAGGCCACTGATAAAAGTGCAAACAACGTTACAAGAGCCTCGAAATCTATTTACTAAGGCAACTTAGATGAAGATGACAGTGAGCAACAGTAGAGGAAGTAAGGGGGGAAAAGAAGTGCAGAAAAGTTCACTTTTCAAAAGTATGCTCATGGTCCAAACCTGTTCTTTTTAAAGTACTTCTATAAATAATGAGTGCACTATTCTGGAACAACTTAATACATTAAAAGTGGGTATTGAAGTGCACTCAAAATGCTTTGCCATACTCTTTAAAGACGCTTCATGGCTACTCAAGATACTTTCTGGGATACTTTATTTGCTTTGCTTAAGCTTTGTGCAAAGCAAGTGTATAGTCATTGCATTAAGAAATATATTTGGAACAACACAAAGAACACTTCAAGGGCATGAAAGAAAAGCTTATTACAGGACAAAATATACTTTCCTTACACTTAAGATTACCTTTGCAACTCTAGATTAAATTTAGGAGCCGGTTTGGTAGTCGGAAGTAGTCAGAGAACTGCATCTACTGCCAGTGCCAGTCCCAAATGACACACTTCATGCAAAGCTGATCCCAATCCCTCTGACTGCACCCAAGTTCTGGCCATGTGCTATTATCATTAGCTTAAAGACTTACTAGCAGAGATTAACAACGAAGTTCACCTGCCAGCAAGCAGTAAAGTAATAGCTTCAGCCTTCAGGAGATGAAACATAAAGTCAAACAAAGAAACAAAAAAGAACTTGACATATTTGTGAAACAAAACCAGGAACACTTTCAGAAAATAGTAATAGTTGTAGCTCGATATAGTGCCTGCAAATGCAAACAGACTGAGTGGCATTCCATAATCTGGTCCCTGTGTTGGCCATATGGTTTGTCTATTTTATGTAGACAGACGGTACTTGAATTAAGTGCACCCAGCAGACAAATTCATACTGTGGATATTATGTACACTGGCAAGCTCACTCATTTATTTACCCTTTCCAGTCAGTGCATACATTCAGTTCTGCTGAGGACAAATTCCCAGACCAGCTTGACTGGCAGTCATTAGTGCATCGTGTTTCAAACATGAACAAGGTGCACTGGAAATGGCACAGTTATAGTGTCCAACCACACTGTCAACTATCTGCAAACAGAAAAGGCCCAGAGTTGAATGGATCTCAGTACACAGACACTGAAATATGATGAAACATCACTGCAAGGCAACACAGAGAGCAGCCGACCCCACACCAGACCACTGCCAAGGCCTTCCCAAGAATAAATCATGAAATGAGTTCCATTAGAGTCCATACTAGAGTCAAAATGGGGGCTTACGGTCAACTCTTGGAGAGTAGTAGAATAATTCAGTGGCAGAGAAGAGAAATTCAACTCAAGAAACACACTTAAACAAAAAAAAAAAACAAGGTAGGTCCAGGAAACAGGGTTGAAACGCTGGTTTTATGCATAAAAAAGAGAATATGATTCTTACTGTGGTGAGCCAGAAGGGTGAAGAGGGTCCCGAGCAGCACGCAGCAGTGGACAGCTCTCATTGTGCTAGTGGTCTTGGGCTGTAGCAATCGCACAATGAAAAGAAGCTTGTTTGCTCCTTAAACCCCCCCTGATCTTAATCCACGCTATCACAGTGCTAATGCCACTGGCTAGCATGGACACCTAGATTAGCACGCAGACTCCTGCTCTCCTGAGCCCTCTGGCTCCTTTCTTAAGACATGAGTGTGAGCTCATCAGGTCTGCCAATCAAAAGATGGTGGCGCATGCTTACACCAATCCACAACCTCTACAATCCTGTTCTATCATGCCTTGGCACTTGAACAATGTTGTTCCATGGGACCTGATCAGGTGACCCATGTTGCCCTGCTAATTTGACTTAAGGGCTTGGATCAACCAATTTTTCAGTTAGTCCAGCCAGTGCTTGTGAAGATAAACTAATGCATGTTTGGGATCAGAACAAGAAGTCTCACAAAGTTGTGGAGATGATGTGTGTGCATTTTGCCCTAATATTCATACTCAGGATCCTTCACAAAACACCTTGTCACAACATGGAATCAGGGCACAATTCAAAAGAGACTTCGTCTTTCTCTACGTCTTCGTTGAGAAATTCTTCTGCTCTCTTCCAAGATATTTACATACAGAGTCACATACAGTTACAGTTATGAAATTATTATTATTATTATTATTATTATTATTATTATTTACTTTTGCATTATATTAAATAAAATTGATTTGGTTTTAATTAGGATCCTTGACTAAGTCAAAGCAGGGAGACAGATGATGTGAAAATACATTATTAATTAATATTAATATTAATATGAAATAATTACAAAAAAAAACAGTACGATACTAACTCTAGTGTTTGCAAACATGTCTAACTCCCTGCTGTGAGACTATGGATATGAAAATGATTACAAATCAAGAGTGAAATTAATTTGTGAATTACAGCATGTAATCCGCCAGAGATTACATGCATGCACAAGTTATTGATTTATTTTGGACCCTTCCTTAGAGAGACTCAATAACTGCAGTCTGCTCTTAACATAATCACTCCCTGCTGTTCCGACAGACCAGACAAAACGATGCCAGATAAGACAGCCTGATACCAAAAGCCTCTCAGGACACACAATGATGCAATATACTGCTAACATGGAAATCCCGGATTGGAGGAGATTTAATTTTTTTTTCCCAATTATATACAAAAGTCTGATCTGATCAAAGATCAGAGGTGTTAATGTGTTTTAGGAAGTTACGTTAACAACATCCAGATTGTGTCAAGCTGCCAGGAATCCATTAGTCTACCTTACTGGACATCTGTTAGAGTATTAAATTCTGAGACGATCCACAGAACAACCCAAATACTGACACACATAGAGTTTCCAACACATAAGGACTGAAAACAAAACTTCATTACAAATTCTTCTTAATTTTCCACATCTTAATTACATTATGTGAGAGCCTGTTTCTTTTTATAATATAACCTCACTCTTCTTTCTCTTCAGATTACATCATCTATGTCTCAACAGATAGTCTTCATGGCTTGCATGCTTTAAAAGCTTTTAAGTGTATGAACTCTTGGTTCATTCAAGGGAAACAGGTTAAAGAGCATAAATCATATATTTTCTAAAAGCTTATAGCCTCTAGATGTGCTTTAATATGGATTGAGACATGTTCCAACTTCCTTCGTCCCATGAGCTATAAATAGTTTTGTAATGTATTTCAGTAGAATTACTGTAAATTTCTTTGGAATAAGTTGATTTTCAATGGACAGTTGGAACAGGTGCATCCCAAAATTTTCAGTGTTAACATTCAAATCCACATTCAGCATGGCCAGTACTTATAAAAAGTTGGTTTCAATGAGAGGTGGTGTGTGTGTGTGCATTATGACCAAAGATCACTGAATACTGACCAAGATAGAGCAACATAATACGTTACAATGGAATAATTCTGGTCTGTGGAATATAAGTGGGAGTGTCACATTATCACAATATAAACTTTTCAGTGATCTTTCGTGATCAGTGTTTGAAAGGGCTACTCTGGTCTGCATAAAGGGGGATTTCCCCTCTCCCTCTTCCGAAAATTGAACAGACTGTATGAATGTTTGTGCCTCTTGCTCCACTTTTATCCTCTCTGCTATGACCCTATCTGGCCCGCAGCCTATTGGAATCCTTCACATGAAATCCCTCTCCTGGAATCCTTTTCTTGTTGGTTAATCTGGAAATATGACTGTAGAATTTGCATTTGATTTGTGATGAAACCTGCTGTGAATTAATGTGCTTCTTCAATTACTACTTGCTGTGTGGAACAATATGATGAGTGTAATGAATAATTGCCCCGGTTGAATGGCAACAGCTTTTTGGTAAGAGTTTGTGGAGGCACATTTAGAGGCAGGAAGTGCCTTTCTGCACATGAAATGAAACACAGCTGTGACACACATTTTTATTGCCATCCTTTATTGCACTTTTTTTGTAAGCAGGTGCCATAGTAGCTGATTAGGGCTGTTATCCAGCCTCAGGTGACACATCAACCGTAGCAGGACTGAGACAAGTCGATCCAAATGAAATTACACATCTTAAAATCAGTACCATTGACAATAACCATAATAAGGTTCATTAATATCAAAATAAAATCCCCCAGAAAAAAATAAAATCACGTTGGTATCTGCTAAGAAGCCAGGAAGGAAGTAAATGCACAATATCTACAAAGGTACACACGGAAGCGGTTTAAAAGTTACAGAGTGTATCAAAACCAGCAGGTGGGTTCCATAATGTCTCTACTCAATGGGAGGCCCAATACAATATGTACAAACAGGGAAGTGGGTATTGTGTGTGGATACTGCTTCTATCACATGCAAGTAATGATCTCTCTTATGGTGCAAGTGGCTCTTTTCAAGATCAATGAAAGCATTGCTGATTAGCAGTCTACGTGGGTGCCGTCGTGCTTCCTCGATATCTACTAGTGCATGTTTCTCTGGCGTTGCGGGGAGCCTCCTCGTCAGGGAGAGATCGCAGGAGTTAGAGGGGTTAACAGTCGGCTCCATCAGTGGTCGTCATGGCGACTCGGTTGGTGAGCAACCTTATCACTACGTCATTCTCTCAATCTCGCGCACACACTCTCTGTTTCTCTCACTCTGTCTATCTCTATCGCACCTTTTTTCTTATAACCACCACCACTCACACACACACACAGACAGACATACTCTCACTCAACATTTCTACTGATGGGGAGTACATTTCTAAAAACTTTCACAAGACCCCTGATACAGCACAAGACCCCCCACCCCCTACTGCACCAAGTCACCTCTTGGTACACATGGAAACATCAAAATGTACAGATAAATTACAATATGCTATACTGGACTGCCACTTTCAGTGGAGCCCTCCCAATTCAAGTGGAGTGCGCTGTTGCCAGGCTACATGAGCATAGTCAGTAGTGTGAAATCAGAAATCAAAAGGACTCGAGTCTGCCAACAATGTTAAGTAAACAACGAGGCGACGTGGGGCTCCTCTGCCTGTGTGGTTTCTGAGATGTTCCTGGGTGGTATATGACAGGAGAGGAGGCAGAGTGGCTCACTCACTCATGTCACCCTGGCTAACTCTTCCCCATCTTGGCGATCAGCTCATCACAGATCTTTGTGAGCTCCTCGATTTCTTTGTTCTGTGTAGAAAAAGGTTTCAAAAGTTCAAGAACTGGGGCAGCATGGGTGTGAACAATGCAGCTTATGGAAAAAGGAAAAGTAACACACACCAAAAAAAGAAAAGTAACACACACCAAAAAAAGAAAAGTAACACACACCAAAAGCTGCTTTCAAGGTGCTGGCTACTGGCGTAAAAAATGCCACACACTCAGCTCCATATAACAAAATCACGTTTTGGCCGCCTGGCTGTTTCTGGATGTCATTTTGTTAAATAAAACCATTCTATGGATCTGAGTGAACAATGCAGCTAAACAGTTCATTATGTATTAGAGACACTATTCATCATAGTCCTTACATTAAAATGTTTTTAAAAGACCTACTGCTGCATATTTAAAATGAACAGTAGTAAATAGAAAAGAATGCACTTATGAATAAAAATGGGTTAAAATTTATAAATAGCTTCGGTTGGCCAACCAACAATAAAAATCGTCTGTCAGACAGACAGGTAAACAGTCCAACAGTTAGCATCTCTCACCTTCTGTTCCAGTGTGCGCTCCAGTGAGTCCACCTTCATCTGTTCCTTCCTGAGACTAGCCTGGTAGGCTGCCTGCTCCTGTTTGGCCTTCACTCGCACCTGAGCAATATCTGCATTCGCCCTGCACGGGACAAAGTGACAGGCATAGTGGTTAGTGGTTATACATTTCAATAATGATCTGTGTTTGTTAGATGGCATATTTCTGTTCTTGCCATACACTACTTCTAGTAAAAACAAAAAAACTAAAAAATCAATAAGCTGAACTAAAAACCCACTTAGAGTATGCCCATGTGATGATTTCTATTTCCCTGTATAAATACATGTAATTTCTGGCATAAATTCTGGCAGAAAAAAAACATTCCCGGATCCTTCAGTGACTTACTTGTCAAGTTTTTCCTCTGCGTGGATCTTCAGGGCCTGGTATCTCTGCTCCTCTTTCCTGACTCGTGTCAAGTACTCCTGTGCACACTTCTTCAGAACCTCCTCATTCTGAGAAATGTGAAGTTCATTCATGAAGTTCATGGGTTAGCCAATCCCATCCAACACAGTAGCTCAGCACAGTCGTATTTAATGCATATTTATTATCATTGTCAATTTAATGTTGTATAATAGGCAGCATAACGTTATGTGAGGCGGTCATTATCATGGAATAACCCCCTTTAGTATGATTCAAGACCTGCAACCCAGCGAGTCCTGCATCACTCTGTCGGGGCTTATTATTACATGGCTGGCTCTATATCATGCCATATAATGCTCCATTCACTTCAATGGGACTTCACAACATTCTGTGATCTGATATTTCTTGATAAGAGGCTGTTGCTAAGTATAATGCACTGCTGTTAAGGAAAGTGAAACGGAACATTGCCATAAACAATCAACTGATCTGTAAGTTAACGACTACTTTTTTCAGGGAAGTAGAGGAATATATCTTTATAGAAGAATCTATCTTAATAACTAAAATTACCATTAAAGCAATGATAAACACTGCTTCATTGCCATGTTATTGATATCTTCAATAGGTAGCCATGTAATTAGCAGAATAACATTAAGCTTGAGCACTGGGCTCCCGCATCACTCTGTCAGGAGTTATTCCATGAGAAGACATAATGACATAATGACCGCCTCACTGAACGTTACCCTTTCCTTGTCTTCTCTGCCTAAGATGACAGACATAGACAAACCTTGCGGAAGCCCTCCAGCACGTCTTTCATCTTCTCATAACGTCGGAAGAGGTCTGCCAGTGACTTCTCCACTGAGTTGAGGTCAGCCAGAGCCTGGTCCTTCTCCACAATTAGCTGCTGGATGGTGTGATGTGACAGCGACTTGTCTCTCTGATCGTCCTCTGAGACACACACACACATGCACAGACGCGTGCAAACACACACACACACACACACACACACACACACACACACACACACCCACACACATACAGACAGAGTAATTAGAGAGAGTGCCCCATCTATTCAAGCATACTCTGTGCACATGCTTTCTGTCACTGGCACATCTCTTTTCGATGTGTCTCTTGGAGCTGAGTCAACTGAAACATTCACCACTGTGAAGTATACTATACTATACTTCATCTCTCTTCTTGTATGAGAAAATAAGTTAATGTTACACAGGCCACGTCTCCCTATATAGTCCTGATGACCCTACACAGACATGAATATGGCCCCTTTGCGTAATTCTGGGACCTTGGATGAATCATGCACACAAAACATACATTTAACAATGAGGAGACCAAAGACCATGTAGTGCTGAAATGTAGCTGTATTCTGAATCATTGACAGAGACGGGAGTGCACTGTGTGGTGTAACCGTGTTAAGAGTTGTTATCTCATCCTCTGACTCACTGTTCTCAGTGTGTGGAGTCAAGAGTCTGACCCAGATGTATTTCCACCCTATTGACCTTTAACCTTTGTCTCACCTATACAGCTCTTTAGCTATTCATCTGTTAAGCTTTTTTATGTAAGGTGTGAGAGGATAACCAAACTGTAATAAAATGAGTGAGACGGGTATTATCAAAGATGTGGTGTAATTATTGTAAACATGCTAAAAGTGTTAATATCTGTGATGCCAATGTGATGAGCAGTCTTTTAAACATACAAGGACAAACAGATGTGGAGTTATGGAATTATGTGGGTGAATTACGTAGATGAAACATGGAGGACGTGTTACTGTAGGGCACCCCAAGTACCCCGCATTCCTAGTCAACACATAGACTAGACAAAGAGAACGACAAAAGAAAAGTGGGAAAGTTCTTCTTTACTTACCAGGCATGCCTGATTCATTGGTATATCAAATATATACAAGCAAAGAGGGGAGCAAAACAGAAAGAAGGGAGTGTGTTAAGCCAGGAGGGTGTGTACGGTGGAGGAGTATGTGGTCAAATGGAAAAAAAAAGTAAAAAAAAAAAAAAAACATTCTTCTGACAAGACCAAGTGAAAAACATGAAGAATTTATGAGGCAAATAAATAAATAAATAAATAAATAAATAAATAAATAAATAAATAGTTGTTGAACAAACAGAAAATGGAATAAAGTTAAAAAGAAGATCAAATGAAACCACTGAAAAGAAAATACATAAAGCAAAGTAAGAATGGAGTGAGCATTGTAAAAAATAAAAAGACGTTCTGATTGCAAAAACATCTCAAAATCAGCATTCCTCAAGTTGAACAAAGATGTCTCTTCAAACAACAGCTTCTTAACAGGGACACACAGGCCCGGACCAAGATCAACCACTAATGTGTGTTTCCCGTGAAATGAGCACTTAAGTAAATGCAGACAATGAGAGTTGAAAGATTTTTTAAGACAGGCAGTGTCAAAGCATTTGACTCGAGCAAATGAAATCAACATGGTGTGTTGTGTTGTCACGTTGGTGCCAGAAGAAATGGTGGAAGACGTCAAAGCAAATCTTGACTTGGACAGCGTGTGGGAGGTGTGGACATCTCGGCAACAATGCATTTAGAACACTGGCACAAGATTACATCGGCAAGGACAGCCACAAAGTGGCCCCAGTAATGTGAGTGCGTTGAGGGATTGAGGGGCCGTTTTGATTTCGAAACCTTGTTTGCAAACTCGACTGTGTGTCTAACTTGCACTCACCAATCATCTGTGCAATGGTCTTCTCATACTCAGCCACAATCCGTCTGCAAGAAAGAAAAGATCAGTTGGTCAGACATACGAGCATATCAAGTGAGCAATCAGATGTACCATTTCCAATGAAGCACCTCAAAAAGCCCTCTCTGCACCATAGCATACAGTGCTAGACTTCATTAGGAGTGAACCTGGGAGGGCTGGTTTAATGGGCTGAGAGTGGGACCGCTAAACAAAACAGGCATCTGAGGGCAAAGTATATTAAGCCTCTGCAGAGCTGTGGCTCAGTCCTTGTTTTCTTTGCGGTTCAGGCGACTGGCCAAAGGGACCATTTCAGTCGGTGATCCCCTTGGCCTTGGCAGCCTATTGTGCACATCAGGACGGGGGCCAGAGGGAGGGCTTGTTTTGGGAAAGGCAGGTTGCCTGGCAAGGTAAGCGGACGGATTAACAATGCTTCCTCTTAGCCTCTTAGTCCTCCCTTATCCTGATCCCAATCAGACTAATGAAGTAAGCCCCTGTCTTATCCACACTAACAAGGCACAGTCCAGCTGGCCCACGCTTAACCCCCCGCCCAAAAAAAAAAAAACTGCCACCCCTTTTTCCTTAATATTGACCACCCCTCTACATCAACCCCCTCCTGCCACTGTCCAAAAGGCTTGAGTTATGGGAGGTGGTGGGGAAAACACGGGGCTGCCAGCCATTTAAGATTTCTGATAGCATCTCTTGGCTAACTGCAGTGCACATTGTACAGCTGCCTGTGAGGGAAAAGATTGGCACTTAACTGTGATTGTAATGTGAATAGATACATAATAATAGAACTAACTAAAACTAAATGTCTATAATAGTGTCCTTCCAACAAAATACTGCCAGGAAATGGTGTGCCACTTAATGTCAGCTAAGTCCCTGTCTTCCCTCTAAATACCTAAATAAAGCATACTCACATCTGTTCCTCCTCCCCTGGGTTTCCAGTACAGCTGCCTTCACTGAGCCTATGCCCAAAATGCTGTATGCTGGGTGCTCATGTCAGCCCTCATCATCTTCCAGATGGGCTAAAAACATACCCATAATCCTCTTCTCCACCCATCATCCTTCACACTCTCCAAGCTGTCAATCCCTACCATCACCTGCAGAACCATTGCCCCTTTAGGCCCATTTAAATTGGCTTCCTATTCCTGACCGGGCTTTAGAGGAGAACGAAGGACGATATGAAGAACTTGAGGAGAAGAGAGAGAGAGAGATAGGCTGGGTGTGGGGATGCCAAATATAGCCCTGCTGGGGAGCGCAGTCTTATTACACAGTGCCCAACCCCCCCCCCCCACACACACACACACGGCATCTCACCTCATTTCTACCACTTCCTGACGACTCTCCTCATATTTCCTCTTCCACTCCTGAACTTCTTTCTCTTTGACCACAATCTGATTACATAGGGAGAGGAAAAAACACAGACATAGAAAAACATGTCAGGCATTGTGAAGCAACACATTTCAACACCTATTCTCCTCAGCGCAGGGCCCTGATTGCAGCTCTCTGTATCGCTGGCATTTCTGCAGAAGAGTGGCATTCCGCCCCAGATGGCACCACATAAAAACAGGGGACGTGCCTGCTCTAAGAGGGCCAGGTGCATAAACACTACAGCTATTCTAAACACATTCTTATGGGTCAGTAAGTAAACTCAAAAATGAGTTTATAAGATCACTATACACAAAGCTTGTTTATTGGGTTGCCCAAGTTGCTGTTGGTGAATGTATTGTCTAGATTTGAAGACTTGGAGGTCGCGTAGTGGTTAGCAGTACCACTACGACTGGTGACCTGGGTACTATTCCCAACACAAATTTTGAGTTTAAGATGTATCTAGCCACTTCTTTATAGGTTTGTTAACCTCTTAACTCTTTCTACAGTCGGTCAACTTAACTTTATTGGTCACCTCGGTTTTGTTTTTTATTTGAAAGGTCACAAAATACTGTAGGAGTTTTGGACCAAGTCAATATGTATTACAACACATATCTGTAGGTTGCATTGGATAAAAGCATCTGCTAAGCACTCCCTACCATTCCCTCTTAACTTAAAGATGAATGGCTAATGTGGGTAAATAGCAAACAAACATAAGAGGTATTCTTAACTTGCTAAGCACTTTATCTTTACCTCACAGATTAACTGCTAATGTGGATGAATATCAGATGTATATGAGAAGCATTCTAAAGCTGTTAAACACTTTTACCTACAGAAAGTAGAGTACATTCTTAATGCTGATGAATGTCATGCATAGATGAGAAGTCTTCTTAAGTCATGGAACTATACACATAAAGCCACACTGAGATGAGTACTGATGACAGACCTCTTCTCGGGCGATGCCTAGGGAGTGATCTAGGTCCCGGGGCAGATAGGGGCTCTCTCCTTCACTGTATCCAGGCCGCGAGTACAGGGAGGTCTTGGAGACAGTGTTTTCTGCAGGGGACGACACCTCCCTCTGTGGATGGGTGTGGGGAATGGGGGGTGGGGGTGGAGATCACAAAATAAAGTGGAACACATTGTTAGAGGATGATTTATAGTTGCTATGACGAGGATCACATCTTAAGGAATGCAACCACACACACACATAAGCACACACACTTTCAGGAATGAAAAGCAACCAAAGGCGCTGGAATCTCTACGAGGCCTATGAAGCAAATGCACAAAGCTGATGTGAGCAGGGTTACAGCTACAGTTCCCAAAGTTGCAAGTAGCTGGAGTGAGGTTCCTTGGCTATGATGGGTCAGTTCTTCATTGTCGTTACCATTCTGGAATTGGCCGACAATGACCAAAGCAAAGATGATCAGATACTCAGCTGCTATTAGCTGGTAAAAGAGGTAGGGGTTGCAATTGCTCCCCTGTGTTGGATTGTTGCCTTTGTTGCAGCCAACATCTGACTAGCACACTAAGCATCCTCAGATAGTAATACCTAGTTAGAAAAATCACATTCGTTGTGCATCAGTCAAATGCATCAGTCAAATGCATCAGGAACCTTAAAACTTATGCTAATGTTTGTTTACAAGGTCAGCTCTAAAAACTTTAAGACATGACAAGAATGTGAGGTCACAATAAAATCTAGTTCAACTCAATCTTTTTTAAGAGCACTTAATACAAAAATACACTGGAAGCCACTGATCTCAAAGGAATCTATCTGTGATAGAGACCATTCAAAGTAGAGTGCATTCCTGTGTAACAATAATTCCACATATAATACTCCAATAAAATTCCAAAAGTGTCCATGGAATCACCTGCTGGGGTGAGCTGATTAATGCACCCCAACACAGTTAGGTGATCTGATTACATCTTTAATGGTTTGTAGAGAGGAGACAGGATTGGAGAAAGGGGACATGTAGCAAGGTACACAACTCAGCGCAACTACGAACCATTAAGTGTCTCTTAAAGGCATTTCTCATGAACACCGTCATCTCTAGCATCTCACCATAAGATCTTTGGCCTGTTCTGGAGGACCCAAAAGCCTACAGCAAACGTCTTCATCTACATATCTTTTGTATTTCTTCATATAATATGCATGTACGGTGTGAAATGGCGAAGGCTTAGGCGTTTTGTGTGGACATCCAGAACAGTGGTCATACGATTTGGTTCTACAACGAAAGGTCCTGCTGCGTCAATCCCTCAACCCAAACCCCACTCCACCTTCAGTCTGCGGGGTCCTTGGGTAGATCTTGTGCTTGTCTGGCCATGCAGTGAATGGGGACCAAAACACACATATAGTTAGTCTAAAGAGCAGGTTGGCCAGAGGACGCCTTTTTGAATTAGTGCTGTTAGTGACAGCTCTTAGTGTGTAAATGCAACAAGCTATTAATAAGGTGATGTTCTACAGTAAAGCACTTGTCTCTTCATTGCATCAAAGACAAGAATGAATAAATCATCCTCTTTGCAAAACTCTTTGCTGCTCTTTTCTCTTATATTTGACCATAGGTATAAATAAGTGGTGCAAAGTAATTGTTGTGACCATGTGACTTGTGGTATTAAGGCATGCTGCCAGATGCTCAACAGCTACTCTACTATAAGTAATGCTGTAAGTAAGAGCAGAAGTGGACTGGGGTGAATCCTTGTAGCAGCCATGTGTACTTGTGTGCATGCACGTACGCTAAGCCTGAGCCTGAACAAAGACATCAAGGCTGCAGTGTGAAGAAGTGGTCTAGGTTTGTGTGTCTGTAGGTCTGGTAATGTTAAGGTTTGGTAATGTCATTGTTAATGCTATAATATACTGTTAAAGTGTGAATAAGAAGAGACCTTATAAAAACCTAAACAAGGAAAGCTAATAATAACATTAGCACTGAGTGAACATATCTGTGCAATGCGAGAAGATCTGCCTAAGTTGGTTATTCAATTAGAGGAGTGTCGATGTGAAGCTGTAAACCTATAAAGGTGTGTGTCTGATGGGGTTGTCTGAACACAGGTCAAAAGCAATACAGTTCAATGTCAACATGCAGCATGACCTCAGTTCACATGGAGCAAGTTAGTTGTTCTAAGGCAGAGATTGTGTTGAAAGCCTCAAGCGTACAGCCCAAACCACAAACATTTCACTGTACCGCAAAATTTTAACACACTCAGCATGATTTCTAGATAAAATAAAGACGCTAGAAATATCTGGTTTCACATCCTCAACAAACAGCTGTGTTGATCTACAGTATCTAACCAAATATACACTTGACCCTGTGATTCCACTGTGCTGACTATCACACTAAGTAACCATAATAACTTGACCATATAATTACTGTGACAGACACATAGCCACGTGTAATTATGG
The DNA here is from genome assembly GCA_027481765.1 of Tenualosa thibaudeaui. Lineage (NCBI taxonomy): Eukaryota > Metazoa > Chordata > Actinopteri > Clupeiformes > Clupeidae > Tenualosa > Tenualosa thibaudeaui. The sequence continues at coordinate 5,402,325 of JAIFZK010000012.1, read as the reverse complement.
CATGCATCTGAGGCAGGGTCAGACATGGTTAGACATTTTCCTCGCTGGCATTAAACTCTACATACATTCTAAATAAACACAATATCTAAGTCGGTGGGCGTACATGTTGGGAAACGTTTGACAAAAGTTCAGTGAGAGCCTTGATCATGGCTGTCATGAGGTCCTTAGATGGGGGACGACATGAGTATTTCCACAGGAGGGAGAGGTGGTGGGTGGTTGGCTGTCAGTATTTCTAGATAGGAGGGGCAGTGGGTATTAGTGTTGGTGTGAGTGGGGGTGGGGGAGGGGGGTGTGGGGGCATGGGGCATGGGGCAGGGAGAGTCTGTTCTCTTACTTTTGTAGCAGGTGAACCGGTGCGATTCCACCTCCGTGTGCTGGGCTTCTTGAGGCGAGACTGTAGAGTTTGCGAGACACAAGTGTGAGACTGACAAGTGTGTGAGACTGGTGTGCAGGAGTGTTGGGGAAGACACAAACCATTGTGGACCAGGATCGAATCGGCATCGACAAGGCCATCGATCAACCCACCCCACTCCTCCCCACCTCAGACCTCCCATCCTTCAAACCTACACACATACTCCTTTACCAACACCCTTCTGGGTGTCTGGGGTCAACCAACAACAAGCCGCATTCCTCCAAAGTGTCATCATCTCATTCAAAGCACATCCTCCTCATTCAAGGATAACCTGACGTGTTACTGACCACAGATCAGCTATACAGCACCACAAGACCACAGAAGTGGCGCTGCTTCAGTGTTAGCTCAATGTTAGTTTACAATCCATTCAGAAATCAAGAAAGTGACATGGGACTGAGGTACTTTAATACGATCGATATACTATGATCCATATCTAATATGATCCATATAATGCACAGCTGTTGGGTTGGTTTCTAATGGGGGCGAGGTGGGGTCCCAAGTCACTTTGATGTTTCTTCAGCTTCTACAAGCAGCATGCAGGTTTTACAATTGGAGTTTCCAGGGAAGAGAGACACCTCTCCCCTACAGGAGGGTGTCTATTTGGGGAGGAGACGAGAGCCAGTAAAGGGTGGGGTTTTGAGGGGTGGGGGTGGGGGTGGGGTGAACAGCCAAGTTAGAGATGTCACATGGGAGGACTAGGAAGTAGTTGTGATTGGTTGGAGGATTGATATCCACTTGAGGTATTGCGGCCATGTACACGCACACAGTCTTTCTCTCTCTCTCTCTCTTTCCTCACACACACACATACACGCACACACGTGTGGTGTTTTTAAGGAAAGGGTAGAGAGGATGAAGCGCATCCATGCTCAAATACACACACACACACACACACACACAAATTAACACTCGATTACACATGCACTTACATGTGCAGGAAGGCACACACACACACACAAACGCGCGCACACACGGCAGCAGGTTCAGGCTGATTCAGCGCAGTACCTGTTTGGGGGATACACTGGCTAGGGAGGGGCTCTGAGAGATGCTTTTGGCTACCTGCAGAGCCTCCATCCTCAAGGCAGCAAGAACCAGCTCCTCCTGGGATACAGTTGGAGGGTGGAGGAGAGTGGAGGGTGGACAGGGAGGGGAGGGCCCAGGGAGGGAGGAAGGGGGGTGGGGGTGGGGGGCGACGGGAGAAAGGGGTTAGAGCGCACACGTCACACAGACAAGGACACCTCAAAGAAAAAACTAAACAAGTACACACAAGGACAAACACACACTCAAAACATTCTCTCTCTTTTTCTCTTGCTTTTTTACACAAACACACACACACACATACACTCACAGTGACAGTGATTTGCCAAAGAAAGAAGACATAAAAGCTCTGTTTCCACAGTCCACGGACACAGTGTCTTTTACAGACACCCAAACCTGAGTACTGTAGCAGCTAACTATCGATAGCATTCACAGGGAGAGTTGTTTGATGGCATGTATAATCAGAAAATTGATTTCAGCCAAAAAAGGCAAACACTTCTCATGGACCATAAAAACACAGCTGTGAATAACTTAACACATCAGTGGAAATGTGATTTTTTTTTAAGTTAGTAGGTGACAGGGGAGAAGGAGAATGACAGAGACAGAGAGAGAGAGAAAAAGACAGAGAGACAGAGAGAGAGAGAGAGAGAGAGAGAGAGAGAGAGAGAGAGATGTGCATAAGGGAAAAAATAACACAAAACAACACACTTCCACTCTGCACACACAAGGAAACATCACCACTGCAAAAGTGGCTGAGGGTAAGGGGTGAGGGAGAGGGCAGCTGAGAGAAGAGGGGGGTAATAAGAGTTAGAAGGAGGGGCCGGGGTGGGGTGGGAGGAGGGGGTCATTCTTTTAGGCAGGCCGCTTTCTACACACCTGAAGTTTTTGGGCGAAGGCGGTGGGGTTGGTCTCAGCCAGGTCAGGTTCCATATAGCTGAGCTGCTCGCCTGAATCAGCCAGCCTGTCTAAGAGGGGGAGGGTGGAGGGGTCGGGAGGGATCTGCATGGGGGGCTGCCACCACCGCCGCCACCAGACCCAGAGGACAAGGAGGAGCAGGTGGAGGAGGTGGAGAAGAGTGGAGCGGAGGAATGGGGATTGGCAAAGCAAAGCAAAGCGGCTGGTCAGAGTTTTGCACTAAGATTGCATACAGTGGCCTAATGACAGTTTCAAAGGCCACTTTTTGCAATTATATGCTGGGTTCCCCGAGTAAGGTATTTGTAGGTAGAGTACAGGGTTAATGTGGGGAAGGTAAGCTACAGCTAATGCTAATGCTATTTATTTTACTGGGGCTCTCTGTCACCCTCTAGTGGTCATAACTAAATATGCATTTTTAGGGGGAAAAGCAAGCATTAGAGTTATCTTAGGTCCAGTAATTTAAACAATGAACTAAAACACATTTGATTTTTACACAAAATTCCTGGCTCTTAGTTTCTGTTTCTGTGTGATTGGTTAAGTATTAGTTCATATTTATGGCTTCTGAGTTAAGGAGGAGAGAACGGAATGGATGAGGCTGTTGGTTGGTTGCACAAGGACAGATACTCACCACTCCGTCCCGCTCTGTGGTGTGTGTGTGCGACTCGCTCTCTCTCTTCCTGCTCTTTTCTGAAGCCGAGCCTTCGGGGGCCTTACGAGGAGGGGAAAGCACTGGGGACTTGGAGCTGGCTGTGATCTGGGCCTCCATCTCCTCAAAGCTCCTGTGTGTATTTATACACGTGTGGGTATGTGTGTGAGTGGGTGTGTTTGTTTGTCAATTTATCAATTTATCTTATGAGCATATACTATATACGTATGAATGTATGTATATATGCATGTGCATAATGTATATATGTATGATATGTTATAAAGTGTTTTTGAACGTGTCTGTACCCTGTGCAGGGGGAACTTGGTTCTGACCCTTGCATGTCCGAGGTCTTGTCTGGGCTGTCATTCACAGAGTCCAACTTTAAGTAGAGTGACTGCTTCTTTGACGATGGAGGCTAGAGAAAAAAAAACATTGAAGACATATAGTAATTGGTGATGGTGGCGGTTGGTGATGGTAGAGGTGCCGTTCGGCAACAGGAGGGTTGCAGGTTCAAGCCCCACTCCGCCTGACCCTATCAAAGTGTCCTTGAGCAAGACACTGAACCCCAAATTGCTCCCGGTGGCAGGTAGGCACCTTGCATGGCAGCCCTCGCCACTGGTGTGTGAATGTGTGTGTGTGAATGGGTTTAATGTGAGTCATACGTAGGAGTAGAAGAGCGCTATATAAATGCAGTCCATTTACCATATAGTGGCCTATACCTTATACTGTCTGTGAATGTATCCTATTTCACTTACTGCACCGGTCATGGATATAAGAACCTACAGCACATGTCTGATTTGTCAGCACATTATGGACACAAAGACAGACCACAGAGGTCAGTCTCAATCACATGCAAACACAATCGACAACAAAACAAGACCACATAACTCCAAGCTTTGTAAGCATCGACTTAAAATTGGGTATTTATTAGAATAGTGCTAAGAGGATAAAGTGAAGCTGTACTCACAGGTGTGCCTGAGCCAATCTTCTCCATGTATTCAATCTCATAATCTGTTGCTGTGAGTAAAAGAAATGACACATGGAATGAGCAAAGAGAAAGACAGACAGAGATCTTTCACAGCCATAATGTTGTACTAGTAGTGTGACTCTGTCCCTCTCTCTTTATCCACTGGGTCTGTTAGGACTCTCTGAGTGGCACAAATATAATGACCTGACTGAGTCTCACTGCCCACTATATCTGTCAGAGGGACACACTGTTAACTCTGACCCAGTTTAAAGTAACCAGCAGCCAGAGGCAATCACCTGGACCAGTACCAGAGCAGTGCATCGATCAGGCATTTGTTAACTGTAGTATTGGACTGGGCATGGGTATGTTTCATTCAAAAATATGGAGGGGCAGAAAGAGCTATACCCTGCAAATAAACACTGCAAAATTCCCTGTTCCCTGTAGAAAAATCTCTAAGGGATGAGAATCATTAGAGGTACTTAAAGAATCATCTGAGGTACTCAAATATGTAGATCATTAATGAACTTCTGTCAGTACTCAATTTTAATTAAAGTATTGTATTTCAATGTTTAACCTTCAAACTGTACACCCTGAAACAAATGAATTACAGCAAAATATAAATTCTAAAATAAAGTTGTAATCCTTGATTGTGATTGGTTGAACTGTGTTCGATGCTGTTGTAAAATTCACAGTATACCACGGCTCCGACCGCATTTTGCTCTATAGTGCTGTAACATACAAAAGTGAATGGTAGTTGCAATTGTGCATCACTTGGCAACCAGCTGAAGAAATATATTGGTATCTATAAATAATTTGCTACATTTCTTGTTGTTGTGTTTTCTTTTCATGAAAGCATGCCAGGTTAATGTGGTAACCGCTTTAGAAACACAATAAGCCACTCGAGGCCATAAGTTTTACCCATAGACTGTTTTACCGCGGCCGGCCACTGGCATAAGCTTCAGCAATGCATTGCAATTTTACTAATTTAGCTTAGTTAGTTTCAAATATGAATTTACAAAAGGTTGCAATTCATCCAGAAAATACAGTTCACGCAAACACACATATGTAAATACAGACACACACCATTGTTTTGCGAAGCTCGGTTGTTTTCGTTGACAAACGCCGTCAGGTCGGAGGGCTGCGGGTAGTCCTGGATGTCAGAGGCGAGGTCTGTCTCCAGGTCGTGGCGAGCGGTCCACTTGTGATTGGTGGAGGAGGCCAGCTTCTCCTCGTCAGTGGCGTGGTCCTGTGTGGGGGCGGAAGGGGGGTCAGGGGAGCCCAGATCCAGAGGATCCTGCTCAGGATGATGCGAGTGGGGAAGGGGGGAGGCATGCAACGAACACACAGGACAACACTGTTATGATATGATGGTGGCCATGAAGAGAAAACACACAAATTCACCCTAAGTAGAGACCCATGGGTTTTCTGTCCTCATGTCAGAGTGTGCGTATGTGTGTTTACATGTGTGTGGACACATTTTGGTTGTGGATGACTGTGCAGAGTGGATGCATTTGTGCGTTTGTAAACCGTAAAAGCATGCATTTTAAATAGTACAAGCAGGGGCGCCGCCAGGGGGCGAAAAGTTAGGATGACTCCAAGGGCCTGGCACTGATAGGGGGCACTAGAGAACATTTTAATATTATAATCAATGTTTGGGAGGCCCAAAATAATTTTCTGTCATAGGGCCCAAAATTTCTAGCGGCGCCGCTGAGTACAATCCCTTCGGCTCAGCTCTTACCTGGGTGGCTGGATCAGCCACTGTCATGGGGGACCTCTTTGGTGACCTCTTCACTCTGAAAGTGTTACTGGAAGACAGTAAGGAAACAGAATAAAGGAACAAGTCAGATTTTACCGTTACAGTACATCCACACATGGGGACATTTTGCTTCTCATTTTGCAAACTCCAAAGAGGTCTCTTCCAAAGGAGTCCATGATGGAGAGGAAACAGTATTTGATGATGGCTTTATCCCTTTTCAGCTTGTTGATATTTGAGACTAATCACTGAGTACCACTAAAGCTCACAATCTCAGCAATTTAAATTCCCAAGCAGTACTGCACATACCTGATTACAGGAAAATATTGAGGGTAAAGTGGATCTATTCGGAAAAAAATGTGTGGAATATTAAGGCTAAAATTCTCTTTGTTGTTAAAACTGTTTTAAAGTCACAAAACTTGTTAAAGTGAATAGGGCTGCCTGAAAGGTGATGGGTAAAGTTGTAATGTATGTGACAATAACATTAAATTTGCTAATGTGAATATTATCTGTGGTATATTACCCCACTGAATGTGTAATGGATTAGTTTTATGTGGTCATAAAAACTCAGAAGTTGTAACATGGTGTCAATATGCCCTCCATATGGTCTTAAAACATCTAATAAGCAGCATGTTTGTCTCATTTGAGACAGTATGCTTGCCTCACCCATGGTAGCTTACCATTTTCTGAGAACCATAAATGTGTTCTCAATCTTATCTCAACAGAAAAATTGCAAATCAATGATACCATTTTTCTTCAAACATGTTGGCTACATTACTGACGGTATATGCAAAGATCACCACATCATCAACATTTTTAACAGGGGAAAAGACTGTCATGTTTGCTGATATACTGTTAATGAGGCACCATCACAATTGGGTTAGAATGTTGAAAATGAGGTTAAGATAATGTGCTTTGGTTAGGCAGCCAAGAGAATGTGTTTTTACTGGTGAATATTTTTGGTAAATGGTGTAGTTTCTGAATGAATCAGTTGTCTTCTACTTACAACACACAACACAAAGAGGACAAACTGTTGCTCTTTCTATGACAGAAGCAGAGACACACAAACAGGTGACAGAGATGCTGACAGGACAGCAGCATGCAAGAGAAGACAAAATGTACGTACACACACACACATACACACACATTCACACACACACACATACACACACACACTCGAAACGAAACACAGATATCCTCTATGTCTCATACAAACACATTCAGCAGAATGCTAAACATGGAACTAGCTGGGTTTCAATACAAACATTAAATTGCATATTTTCCAGAAGTTAAAGTAAATGGGAATCTGTGCTTGTTTCCATCCACTGTTTTACTCTAATTCAAACAGACGTTCTCCAAATTAGGGGAGAAGTTGTGCACAGCTGCAGGGTCAAAACTATGTTTGTCAGGGCAACCTTAACAGAGACTCCTGATAACAAACGTTCAGGCCTCTAACAAAAGTGAGTTGCATCATTCCTCACTTGAATAAATCCACCCTCCCCCAGCACACTGAATTTGTATTCAGTTAGGAGTTTATTTGAGTGGCAAGATGCACATTAAATAGTTGAATGGAAACCCAGCTACTGTCACAACTACAAAGAATGTATCCAGGTGTGTCAATGTAAACACAGACCACAGAAGAGGACCGTAGAAGACACAGAACTACAGTAAGCTTAGATCAGACAATGTGTTTATGGGTGGACAAAGCACAGATTGTGTGTGTACATGTTTGTGCTTCTGTAGTGTTGAGTTACATCTAAACAGCAAACTTACGACTTGATTGGTTTCTTCTTCTTCCCTAGTTTGTTCTGGTTTTGATCCTCCAGCTCCCCGACATTGTCATTGTCATTGTCATTTTCATTGTCATTGGCAGACACATCAAACGTGGAAGCCTTGGGTGGCGAGTTGGCCATCTTGTTATTGGACCTGAAAGGGTCAACGGAGTGGTCGAAATTTTCCGTGTCAAAACTGTACCCACCCTTAGAGAGACAAGGGGAGTTGGGAATGCCGGAGTTCCCCGACGTCGACGTGAATGGGTTGAAGTTGGGGTCGTCCCACTTGCTTGGGTCAAAGTTGTAGGTCCCCTTGGGGATGGGAATATCATCATCGTTGTTGGCTGGAGGGTCGGTGGGCACATTGTCCAGCTGTGGCGGCGGCGCTGCCTTCTTCAGGCCGAACTTGGGCTTGCGGAGGGGCATCTTGGCGCCGGGCTTCTTCCCCAGCTTTTTGAGTGGTGGTGCGGTGCTTGGAGGAGTCTCTCCGCTCTCCTCCGAGTAGTCAAACTCCAGCCTGATAGGCTGACGCTTGTTGATCGGCTGTTCCTCTGCGCTGGGAGTCTCCTCAGCTAGGACAACCTGAGCTACAGTGGGGGGAACAGAAGCAGCAGCAGCAGCAGCGGGTACGGGCTTCTCAGCCGGGTCGTCTGCCAAGCCAAAGTTCACAGTCTTCCTGGAGAGTTCGGGTGAGTTGGCGATTTTACTACCCCCTGTGTGGAACGGGTCGATGTTCTCAAAGTTGTCTGGGTCCCATTTGTAGGATGCCGGAGGTGGGATGGGGGACTCTTCGTCCGGAACGGGGGCGGACTTAGGGACAGGTAGGGGGGTTTCCTCTAGGCAGAGGGTGGTTGGGGGGACAACAGCAGCAGAGACAGGTGTAGGATCAGGTGCGGGGCTGGGAGGGGTGGTCTCTTCTGCCAGAGGCAGAGGACTTTCCACTCGCGGTTTCACCCGGCTCCTCCGGAGGGTTCCCACAGGACTTGGAGTGGCTGAGGAGCTGCCCTGCTCCTCGCTGGCCAGCAGGGGGCTCTCTGGTCTGGGCTTGGCCTTCTTTTTAACCTCTGGGGTGCTGCTGGAGGAAACAGACTTTGGTGAGGTGCTCTCTGGGTTGGAGTTCTGCCTTGACAAGGGCTTCTTCTTCAAGGAGCCCGGTCGCGGCTTCTTGGCCCGACGGAGAGTTCCGGGAGCACTCTCTGTTCCGATGCTGAAGGTCTGGGCCTGCTGGTTCAGAACCTTATCAGAGCCAGATGTGGATTTATCCCCGGGGCCAGGGGTCTGGTCAAGCTCTCCTGCCTGAAGGCTGAGAGAACGGGTCAGGGGGGTCCGGCCCGACGATCCAGACTCAGGGTCGTTGCTCAGGAGGTAATCGAGGTTGTAGGTGCCACTGGCCGCAATGGGCTTGTTCTCGTCAAAGGCGGTCGACTCGGAGCGGGTGGGGGTCGGGAGGCTGGTGTCGTCTGTAGGGTCAGCCTCAGTGAGAGTGACATCCGCTACAGACGCAGATGCAGAGGCTGAGCCAGAAAACACACCTAGAACACACATGCAGATAAGATGGAGAAGCCTTAATAGACAACAACTAAATTCATAATTCTGAGGCAGTAGTTCATAAGCCTTATATGACTGATTAACTACTATACTCATTTTTCTTTTAACTACCATTTTGTATGTATATTGTATCTGTAAATCGTATCTTGCAAATAATCATAATCATCATAATCAGCCTTGAAAAATTGCAAACTGTGTAGTCAGGATGTGGAGAAGCAGGTGTGTACTTCATGTGTGTGTGTGTATGTATGTGTGTGTGTGTGTGTGTGAGAGAGAGAGAGAGAGAAAGAGAAAAAGAGAGAAAGGGAGAGAGAATGTATATAAGCATATCAGCCCAGACTTTGAGTGAGTTATGTCTCATCAAGATACAAGCATCACAGATGGCTGTGACATTACTAATTATAATGATTAATGGGACTGCATTATTTAAGAGCTAACCCCCGGCCAGAAATATACGTTATGAGAATCCATCATAATGTAGAAGTGTTGCGGTGCTGATTTATATCTCTTTAATTACAAGTCTGATCCATCAGAGAAGACTAGGAAATAGGAATAAGAATTTCAGTCTTCCATCAGAACAAAGGAATAATTTCTACCCAGTATGTGCAGTACCGGTGTAGAACTGCAGAGGTCCTCAGTGGGCAGTGCTTCCTATGAATCTGTCAACACAGCCACATAAATACTGTAAAGACCAACCACTGTGGAGTTTATTGTTTTATTGACGACAGATTTACAGAATGACTTGCTACTGTCAGATTGTTTCCAGTTAATGGCTTTACAGTGTCTAACACATTGTATTTGTGTGGAGGTCCAGGCCTGAGTAGTCTGCTTTCCACTGATAAGACCTGCTTATAGGGACTCCTGCAGTTACTGCCCTCTTCCACACACACACAAAGGACAGCTCACAGAACACTTAACAACAACAAATAATTCACCCAAGGACTGAGTTCCCTTGCTGATAACATTCTGGAACCATCCTGTCTGTGTTCCTGTGTTTGTTAGCACCAGGCCTTGAGCTAGACAGAAGGTCTGAATATAAGCATATTTACTAGCTTGTAACTCCTGGCCACTAATGTTCACCTTAGGAAATCGCACAGTCGTAAATCAGAATGCTAGTCCCTAGATCTCAGCAAAAAGTGAACGTTGTGGGGGTTATTTTACGCAGGGGGCTTTATCTGACTGCGGTAAAGGATGCGGTACGGATACGTCTTTCTCACCTGTGTCCTCAGATGGCAGAGGCTGTGAGAGGAGCTCTGCTTCAGGAGGGGACAGCAAGGGGGACGCAACCTTCACTGGGGTGGTGGACTCAGGGGTCTCGAAGGCTCCGTCGGAGTCAGAGCTCCTGTGGGGGAAGAAAGAGAGAGAGAAAGAGAAAGAGAAAGAGAATAAGGAAAAGAGTAAATATCTGGGACTGCTCCTCAAATACTGTACATCAAATACTTGAATACTATGAAGACACTTTCTAGAAGATCCTTCATCCACACACCCACAACAAATGGCCATCATAGGTGTAAAAAGGCTCCCTGGTGACCTCTACAACAATAAAATCATCCAGCATCCAGCATCACACAGACATGCCAAGTATCCTTATCTCAATATATGAGGTCATATATCAGCGACGGCCAGTGCTGGTGGGAATATTTATGTTATTATTCTCTCATGGTGGTCTCTGGGCAATGTAAACAAAGGCTCTGGATCGCCTGCATTGCTGTTTCTGTGTGTCCCCAGTGGTTTATCAGGGCTGGAAATGAAAGCGCTGAATCTGCAGCCAAGAGACAGGGGCTAAGCCTGCTGCAGCAAAGACATCTCTGTTCAAGCCTCTCCCATCTCCAGCCCTCTCTCTCTCACACACACACACACACACACACACACACACACACATGCATGTGTGCACGGGCCCGCACACACACACACATACGCAATCACACACACACACACACACAGCCTGCAGCCTGCATAAATAAGATGCAGATAGAGAGGCAGTAATAGGTGACATGGTCATGTATGAAGACAGCATGATGTGAGGTAGTATGCTGTAGGGTCTCTTGACATGTAACTGAATTGATCATAGACACTCAAGCATATACACAAACACATACACGCCCACATACATTAATACATACAGAAAAATGCACACACAGATTAACACAAGAATGCACACACAGACACACACACACATGCACACAAACACACATTTTAGTTTCCCAGTATGGAGTAGTATTCAAACACATCTCCAGCCCTAGCAACAGCACCAGCTGTAGCATCACCACCTAACCAAAATCAGACCTCCATCCTCCTTGTCCACATCCATTCTCTGTCTCTCCATTCATTCATCCATCCATCCATCCATTCATCCATCCAGTCTACTACCCCCACCCAGACAGCCAGGCAGGCAGCTTCTCCTCCACCCAGCATCCTCACTCCAGCTCACCTCTGTCTGGCTGGACCCCGTTCTGTCTGGATCATGTAGTCGTGGCGGGAGCTCCAGGAGAGGCGGTGGAGGAGCCCCACGGTGGGGTCGTCTCCCTCCCCGAGTCCCCCTGCGCTTCCCCCCAGCAGCGTGTCCCATCCCCAGCGTGCCCACTGCAGAGGCGAGAGAGCCTGCCATGCGCTCACCGCCATCTCTCTCTCCCTCTGCTACCTTCCAGCGTCACCACCGGACACGTGTGCACGAAGGCTCACGCACACACACACAGCGCGTGCGCAAGTGCTTTTCCGGTTTCTGTGCTTCCGTCTGTCCGTGAATCCCCCACCTCCCTCTCCCTTCTCTCTATCTCTCTCTCCTTCTCTCTCTCTCTCTCTCTCCCTCTCTCTATCTTTACTCTACCCCTCCCAGGCTACTGCCACCAGCTCTCCTCTGTAATTTCTCTTGTTTATTGCCTTGTCCGCCTCCTGTCTTCTCTTCTGATGCTCACCCCCGAAAAAACGTTCGCTTTCTCCGATTCGGCTTGATGCAAAGTCTCACCACCTGCAGAATATCTCTGCCAATGCCTGATCTCTACCCCACTCCTTTTTTTCTCTCTTTTTCGATCCTCCTCTTTTTCTCTCTCTCTTTCTGGGTCTACATCTCTCTCTCTTCTTTGTCTCAGGTACTTTTTAGTGATTTCCTCTTCGTCTTCGTCTTCTCTGCTCTGTGCTTCTCCAATCCCTCTGGTCTGATGGTGTGAATAAAATCACACACCCTTCTGCTGTGAGTCTGCTGGTGAAAATAAGCTCCCTGTCTGTAATGATGCCTGGTTTCGCAGCTTTCTCTTTCTCTCTCACTCTCTGTTTCACACAGTCTCTCCTTTTTTCCCCCTCCCTCCTTCCCTCCCTCTCATCTCTCACTCTCTCTCTCTCTGTTACTCTGCTGCACTGAATTCTAATAAGCAAACTCTTGCCTTGGTCAGAGTGCAGAGAACACACCCAGTGACTCTACTTAAGAAGAAGAACTCCACCACTGTCACACTGACATACTATAGCTAGACTTGAGGATGCTGTCAACACACACGCACACACACTCACACTCACACACACACACACACACATGCACACCACTGCAGCCTACTTGCATTAAAGCCACCACACACTAGACTAGTTACATCTGCCATGTCCATGTGAATGCTCTGCATTGTTGGCTGTTGTCCTGACAGTAAGAAGCACTTCATGGAGACCCACTAATGAGGTTTTTGAGGCTCTAATGCCAGCCTGTGTCTGCTCAGACAGAAACAGGTGTCTGAGTGAGGGTGATGCTGCAGTGGAAAAGGTCTATATGACTATATTACAGTGGTGTGCTTATGGTCACAATCTCACATTCATACTGTAAAGTGAGAATCACTGCTTTACATTTTTATGGTTCAATAAACCTGAGAGAGTGAGTGAGTGTGAAGCTTCCGGAGCTTAATTGGTCCCTTTCTTTCCCCCCGTTTTTATTTGTCCCTTACGCCCTCTCCAAAATGAAATACACTCACACACCCAGACCCACATGCACCATCACACACACACACACACACACACACACACACACACACACACACACACTGTGAACATGAAGGGTAAACAGCAGAGACTATTGATCTGGAACATACAGCAGCAGGTCTTGAGTGGTCGATTGTTACATTCAGAGAGGGTCTCCTGAACCTTGGGTGGTACAAGACCCCACGCTGGGAGATGGGAGATGGGAGTGCATGTGGGTGGGGAGGGGGGATTTGTAGCATCGTGGTGAAATGTAGTGGGCCTGGGGATGTGTGTGCGTGCGTGTGTGTGTGTTGTGTGTGTGTGTGTGTGTGTTTGTGTATGGGGGAGTCATGGGTCATAAAGCCCCATGCTGGTCTAATGGCTTTTAAATAGGTGACAGATGACTCTGATAGACAGAAAAATGGCTCAGACCCTAAACAGTACAGACTGCAGGGGAGGAGAGGTGATGAAACAGCTGCCTGTCTCAGCTATTAGTCCTTCTGGCCTTAGGGCAGGTCACCTCCACAGAGAGAGAGAGAGAGAGAGAAAGAGAGAGAGAGAGAGAGAGAGAATGAGATTTCAGCTTAAAAAAAGTCTACTACATTTGACTGAAACCCAACTCTAAGGGTAAATACACTACCATGCCCAGATCTGTTAATCCTCCAATATGACTGCAATGATGTACTTAACATCAGGATAGACAGCATGAATGAAAACACAGCATGGCCACAGTCCAGATCCAGCAGATACTACAATGCAGCTAACCAAGCTTCTCTGTGCCACCGATCACCTCACCTCATTTAAGAAACTTCTGTTTTAAATTGCCATGGAGACATCCGTGTGAGAGAGACAAACCTAATGGAGCTCTTGGCAGGTGTTTAGCCCCGGCTTTGCACTGACGGCACAGATGCTTCCAGAACCATCCAAACACCCATCTCCATGGAAACAAAGAACCGCTCCGCTCATGCCATCTGTATCGATGTGGTCGAGCCGACAGTGCCATCTTTCTCCAACAAAAAGGCTCACACTACACACACACACACACACACACACACTCTCTCAAACAGTCCATATGCAAATTTGACATGTATTAACACCTCCGTTAATACACGTCAATTTCGTTCATACAAACATATTTCTACATCTGTGTTTGCGATACACCCCAATGCCTGTTCACACAATTGTTGTGCACACAGGATACAACAAAAAGCGCTGCACAAAAAACATGACCTGAGGGTGTATGTTCTCTCCCAGACGCACAGTGCAAAACCAAAAGCCCACAGTTAATTTCTATCTCAGACATGTCCTGAGGATACGCTCTATGCTGCAGAACCACTCTCAGCCAGTGGTAACTCAATGTTCCCCTCGAGTGGTAATCAAAACAAAGGATTGCTTTCTCTCTCTCTCTCTCTCTCTCTCACTCTCTCTACCTCGACTAAAATCCATCAATGGGTAGAACAAGATGTCAAGCTCTGCTTCAATATCACCATTTTTTATAAAGATCTTGAATGCTGACATTCAGAATTTTCATATTCACACTTTAAACGTTATCCTTAGCTATTGTTTTAATGATATATATGAACCCAGTATTAGACTAAAGGGTGACACTGCAAAGACATCTTGAGAATGACAATGGCTGGCAGCCAGTAAATAAGCTGGGAAATGAATGCCCCCACAACAGAATCCATTTTGCTGCTTTTATTTTCCCAGTAAGCCTGCAACATATCACATTTCCAGGCTAGTGTGTCACATTTGGCAAAGGCAGAACAGAGCACTGAGCTCAGCATGGAGCGTGAAACCAGAGAACAAGGGAAAGAGACGGAGGAGAGGAGAAAGAGCATCAATGAAGATGAAAAATAGTAGTGACAGAATTGTGAAACAAAAAAAACAGAGTTAAAAAGGGGGAAGGGAGAGAGCGGAGAGAGAGATTCTGTGGTGCCAAGCAAGCTGAGACAGACATCTCTCCTGCCTAGAGACAGTTCTCCTCTCCTGCCTGGAGACAGTTGCCAGACGTGACTGGTGCTGCCACCACAGACGGTGACGTACTGGAGTCTGTACCCCCCATGCCCCACCCCACCTCACCTCAACTCAGCCAAAACATACCGAAAAAAACAAAACAAAAAAATAAAACAATGCAATGCGCACCCCCATCCCCACCACCACCCCCGCGACAGATGGGAAAAACAGGGAGGCACCTGGCTAAACCAGTCACACCTCCAGCTCTTCTCCGTTCAGCTCACTATCCTACTGGGCTACACATTTAGAGGCACTGAATTAGAAGCTGGTCAGTCACACATCCCCTCTGTTTATAGAAGGGCTGGGACACACACACAAACAGAATTAGAAACTGGTCCTACTCAATAGAGTCAATGGGAGTGGGAGACAGTGTGTAAAGTCATAGGCCAATACATGCCAACATGGTAAGGTAGGTGACAGACACAGATGCTTAAGGGAGGCAGACAAAGAGACTTGGGCTAAATGAAAGGATAGCATAGGGAAGAATGGAGACAGAGAGAACAAGAAAGAAAGAGAAAGATAGAGAGAGAGAGAGGAGTGGTAGTGAGGGAATATATTAATAATGCAAAAAAAGAGGGAGAAATGTGATTGGGCAGAGAGGGAATTGAGACAGAAAGATAAAGGAGTCAGTAGAAAGGGGACGTGGGGAGAGGCGGATGGAGGTCCACAGCAGCTGTGTGATTAGCGGGTGATTGGATTAGCGCCAGCAGCCTCCATGGTCGCACTGAGACAGACTGGTGGCTTTCTGTGGCTGTCGCTTCTCGCCTCTCACCCTCCCTCTCTCTCTCACTGGGGACTCACAGGGCAATCCGGCACTCAAACACACACCTGCGGCAGCAGCTACTGGTCCATCTCCTCCGGTCACTTTCTCACCCTTTTTCTCACACACACACACACACACACACACACACACTCTCCCTCTCTCTCTCTCACACACACACACACACACACACACCCTTTCTCTATCACACAAACATACAGACTCTCTCTAACCCTCTCTCCCTCTCACAAGTAAACAGCTCTGTTCCCCTTCTCACAGCCATCCTTTGCTCCACTCTTTAGATTCCGCTTGCTGGACTCTTTCAAAGTTTCCCTCTCGTTTCACTGGTCATTTATCTCCACTGAGCCCAGCCTCCCTTCAGCCACAGTGACAGGTAGACTCTATCCACAGTCAGCAAGACAGGCAGACATTTTTACTGTCATGTAAAAATACAAGCTGTTTATATGTGAGGAATGTGTGTACTGTGTGTGTGTGAGTATATTTGTGTCTTGCTATGTCTATTTTTTGTGTGTGTGTGTGTGTGTGTGTGTGTGTGTGTGTGTGTGTGTGAGTATGTGTGTGCATGTGCACTATGCAGGTTTGTTCTTAAAGCGCTCACAGCAGCACTTACGGAGTAAGTACGGAGGTGAAACACACGTTTTATGAGGTGACATGAATCTTTCCCTGGCAGGTTAACACCCAGAGTTTAATTCTCTGTTATGCCACAACTCAGACTGACAAAAGCTCCAGGGACACATCAGGCAAAGCCCCAGTTGTGTTGGCTGACTGACGAATCATCTGCGGTAGCGCCTCACTCCCATCTCCCTCCTGACATACACACACATGGAGCAGATCCCCTCACATCTGGATCCCACAGAGCACAGGCACTTCTGGGCAGTCTTAATAGGGGAAAGAATAGCTCAAAGGAAAACAAAAAAAAAAACAAAAAACACTTCCTGTGAGCGCAGCGGAGATTTGTGTTTGAGAAATTGGAGGGGGGTTAGATCAGAGGGATGCATTTCTCAACTGTGGGCTCTGGAGGTTTGGATGAGAGCTGGGATGACGGAGTGGGGGGGATGGGGGACAGGGTTGACTGATCTCAGCAGGGAGGGGGAAGTCAGCCTGAGGATATGTTAACCCCTGCTATAGCCCACCCACCATTAAAACACTAAAACTTCATCTAAGCCTCCCCATCTCTAGAGAAGTTTATCATTTGAATTACGGCACCGTTTCCTTCCCTGCGTCTATTTCTATGAAGGACTTTTCTCTTCTAAAGTATCGAATGGAGGAGATAGATTGCAGAGTGATGTCATTGAAGAAGGATGAAAGCGAGTGATGGTCAGAGGGAGGAGTGTAGGAAGAGCATAATGAGGGACTGCACAGAGGAGTGAAGGATGAAGAGAAATTGAAAGCGAAACATAAATCTGATACTTGGAATGAGGGATGAGAGAGGGAGGCTGCTTCTTTTAAATCATTCTGTGTTTTTTTCCCTCTGTTTGCTTGGGGAGGTGATGGTGTGCTCTCGCCTGTCACTGCAATGACAAAAAGGCCCTCGAAAAATATTCACCTCTGCTTCAATATTTTATGTGTTCTGCATGACTGGACTCACAGCTTGGGCCCTGCCTGCACCCCCAAACAGTACATCAATGGCTGCAGGACACTTTGGATCGGGCCGGTGGTGCAGTTAGTCCATGGTGTCAAAACTCATTTTGCACCTGTCACATGACTCGTCCGATACAGACTTGACAAGGCATGACAAAGCACTGGGGTGGTCAGCTGACATCAGATAGTGGTTCAGACCGACTGACGGACAGACAGAAAGACAGACAGACACATACACACACATACACAGAGAAAAGGCGTGATTCAGATTTTTCATTCAGTTTATTCATGAACTACTCAGTTGGAGAGCGGTTGTCTCCAGATAAAGGAAGCTCAATCTGCCTGCGAGTACAATGAGCAAACAATATGATAAAGAAACAGGGAAGGACTACAGCAACTATAAAGTCTTAGACTAGTCTGATAAAGTCTAAACCATCTCCTAATTAATACCTATCAATCAAGTCTGGTAATGATAAATCTGAAATAAAAAAATAAACTATGGTTTTCCTAAAAAGCTACCTCATAAAGAGTAGCTGTGGCATCAGGGTTTTTATGTGACTTTGCCTTCTTTTCCCCCCAAAAGCTCCATGTGTCCAGTGCTGCTAATCTCCTGTCACTGGGCCAGATGGTCTCGCTAAGAAACAATAGCTCATAAGAGGTCAAAGATTTACATGGGCCCACCCAGCATGTTTCTGAAGATAAATCCTGCCAATCAGGCCAAACACATAGTTGGAGAGTTGAACTGTATCTGTGAACACCAGCACAGCACCAAAGAGGCCAGTACGTCCCCTCTGAGCATTGCCCATATATGTCTTTAACACTCAGTACTTCCCAAATTCATATCTGATCCACTGTGTACACTAGTACACAAACAAGCGGTTTGGCTGAATTGACAGCAGTAATTGCGTGTTGGCTCTCCCACTGCTAATCCAGACTGTAGTTCATGGGGTCATGGATAAAGTGGGACCAGTAAGGATTGTTTGGCTTAAATTTACAAGCTTTTTCTGACCAGTGCCATATGATTAGCACTGCAACGTTGGACAAGAAAACAAAACAAAACAAAAAAAAATTCAAATTAAACTCATCCACAGTGTCCTCAGGAATAGAATTAGACATACTCTGTCTACTATTTTTTTTTTTAAAAGTGGGCAGGCGATGTCAAGTGTTCTTATGTAAGTTCACTTAAAAGTGTTACATAACCAGCAAATAACTGAAAAGACTAAAAGCTTCCTTACTCATGGATGAGAGCACATCTCCCTCTGTTGGCAAAAACTCTTTCAAAGACAGGTCTACACAGGTCTTCCTTGACTTTAACCTACAGTACACTAGCCACCAGCCACTGATGAAATATATCAACAACGGAAGACATAACAAAAAGAAAGATCAGCTCAACCCATATGCAGCGATACCGTCACATGAATTAGCATATTTATGTAACAAGACTCAATAGCATTCTATCAAATGTAGGATTTCTGGTGCTTTCCAATGTGCAGTGTGTTATTCTGATGGTTTTAGATCCAATATATACAAGAGCCATTGACACAGTAAAGCCATGAGATTCCTTTGTGCTCAGGCACACAAAGGTATGTGAGAGAAATACCCTCGTCATACTCAGCAAGTTCATGCACACAGTGGATGCACAAGCACAGGTACACAAACACCTTACACGTGGCCTGTCAATCATGCTCCGCTCAATTGACAGCCCCTCCCGCCATCCTGTCGTCTATGAGTCTGAGCCATAAATATAGCAGCACACAGGCACAGGTCCCCACAACCCCCTTTCCCCTTCGTCCTTCCTATCCGCCCCCGCACCAATGGCTTCTATTTCAGCACAGTCACCATCTCCCTCTCTCTCTCACATGCATACACTTTCTCTCTCTCTCTCTCTCTCTCTCTCACAAACATACACATACATACACATACTCTTTCTTTCTCTTTTTCTCTCTCCCTCTCCTTTCCTCTCCCTTTCTCTCTCTCCCTGCATGCTATAATGCTGCAGCCCAGTCTTCCATCCCCCCAGAAAATCACCATCATCCACATGACTGCTGGTATGAACCCCCCACACAACCACACAATGCCTTCAGACATGGTTTAGTTATGTATATTGTCACACACGGGAACGCGCACAGACACACACACACGCACACACAAACACACACACACACACACACACACACACACACACACACACACACACACACACACACAGTCACATCGGTACTGTGCTGCACCTGCATGTGTTTGTCACATGCTCACATCAACATATAGAGGACCCTCCATGTAAACAACAGCAGCAGTTGCAACAACAACAACAACAACAACAACAACAACAACACTGCAAAAACAGCACTCACTCACCCCCCATTTTTTGGTGACTGGCCTCTGTCGCACACACAACGTCCTGGGTCACAAGCACGTGTGCTGATACCATCACCTGACACAGAGGCGCCACCATTCCAAGAGAGCACCAGCAACAGACAATAACAATGACAAGCAAGGCTGTTGAGGGCAGCGTCATCACCTCTCTCCTTCTCCCCCCTCCTCTCTCTCCCTTTTTCCCTCTCTTCCCCACCTCCTTCTCATAAACACCAGACTTACTCCCAACCCCCATCCCCTTGCAGAATTTACCCCAAGCGTGAGTCCCAGGTTGTAGGTAGATGGGTTTGGGGTTTGGAGGGGGGAGGGAGTGTGAATAGTCTGAATAGACTTACATGGTCTCCGTGTGCTCCTGTTTGAGACAGGTGGCCTGTCCTTGCTCCGCAGACTCCACGGCGCCCATCCTCCGGCAGGTTGGCTGCCCCCCCTCACCTGATCTCTCTCCCCCTCCCCCTCCACCTCTACCTTCCTCCTCCTCCTCCTCCTCCTCCTCAGGTCTCCCCTGCTCTCCTCTCCCAAGTTCTGCTGCCGCCGCCGCTCCTCTGTGGTTCTGCTCTGCTGCAGTGCAGAGACGGAGGCTCCACCAGCATGAGGAGAATCTCCTCGCGTCTCCTCTCCTCTTCTCTCCTCACCTCTCCTTTTTTCCCCTCTCTCACTCACTCTATCAGCTGCATCTCTCAGCTTGACTTCACTGACTCACTGTCTAACCCCCTCCCACTCCTCTTCTCTGTCCTTTCTGTTCTCGCGCGCGTGTGCTCCGCTCAGTCTCTACATCGCCGATGGGAGGAAGCTGACTCTCTCTGTCTCTTCTTGTGTCCGTGGCAACAGCGGCCAAGGCAGGGAATATCAGCAGCGAAGTGAAGGAGGGGTTGAGCGTGTGTGTTTGTGTGTGTGTGTGTGTGTGTGTGTGAGAGAGAGAGAGGAATAGAGAGAGGGGGGAGAGATGTGAAAGGTAATCCGTAGCGTTGGACGAGGAGGGGGGATAAACAGATGGAGAGAATAAGATGTGGAAAGGGTATGATGCTCCTTTTCAGATAAGCTCCTCCCCTCTGCCTCATTCTACCACTCACAGGGGAGCCTGGTTTCTTCCCTCCTCCCTCTTTCATCTCTCTCTCTCTCTGTGCCTTTGCCTCTCTCTCTCTGTTGCTCCCTCTCTCTCTCTCTGTCTGTCTCTCCATAGGGAACAGTGCGATTTAAAAAGACAAGCAGATTTTTCCCGTATGCATGCACCCTAAAGCAAACAATAGGAGACCCCATGGAGAGCAGATTGACAAGTTTTCACAGCCTCTCTCTTTATTTCTCTCTCTTTCTCTCTCTCTCACACACAAACACACACACAAGCACATGTAAACCCAAACAAAAAGCCTTCTGGCGCTCTCTCTGTGTCTCGTCAAATGTACATATATACACACACACACACACACACAAACACTGTGAGAACTCTCTTTTTCTCTGTTTTTCTCCTGATTTCTTTCTCTTCCTCTCTCTCATGTCTTTTTCACTAGAGGCAGCCCAGAGATCATGCCATAGAATTCTGCATTCTCTCAACACTAGACAAATATGTGTGTGTGTGTGTACCGGTTGATTGATGGAAGTGAAGGTAAACAATGGGAACTGACAGAGTGAGAAAGTGTGTCTGTTTGTGTGTGTGTTTTTGTCTTTTTCCTGTGTTGTGACTGTTCCTATTTCCCCCACTTGACCCCTTTTTTGTTATTCACATAACAGACAGAAATGGGAGGGCAGGCAGACACACACACACACACACACACACACACACACACACACACACACACACACACACACACACACACACACACAAAAGCACACACACAATTCTCTGGCCTAATTATCCTCAAAATTTTGAAGTGGGTAAATGGAAGATCAATAATCCTGAGATTGGCATTTTCTTCACTGATGGAGTTGGAGGCATCCTCTCCAGTAAATATGTCACACAAGCACATACACAGCTATACACAATAACAACACTCCATCCCCTTTTGTCTTCAAATGTCCTCCAAAGATTCCTCTCTTTCCTCTAGGACAACAGCATACCGGAGGTGAACCCTCCCATGGCCTGGGTCCATTACAGCCTCTCACAGCCATCTCTAAATCAATCCCGTCAATCCCCTGGAGACTCAGAGACCCAACACACACACACACACACACACACACACACACACACACACACACACACACGCCCTAAAGATCTTATTTACTTGCCCTCACACAGAGCATCTGAATATTTCTAAGATGTCTCTGGAAAATTAAAAATGGGAGCGGGTGTGCTGATTTATTCTTAAGTGACTTAAGTGATTTATGCTTAACAGCAAGAGCAGTAAAGGAAAACAATTGAAACACAATGTAAAGTTAAACACAAGAAAAAAAAAAAAAAACACAGGCAGGAAAACAGGTCGGTGTTTAGCCTAAAGCATTTGAAGTGACCGTCCCCACACATACCACTAACCATTTCCTGATTCTAATGTGTTAACCGGTATGTGTGGGAAAGTGGAGGAATGGTAATGTGAGGATTATGAATCTATTGTTGAGTTCTAGAGAAGATGAACAAAAGGCTTTTCACACCATTGCCCATGTGTGTGTGTGTGTGTGTGTCTGCTACCTACTCCTTTACACTGCCTGGAGTATGAGATGATGAGGCTTGGCTCAGTGCTAAGTGCTCATAGCAGTGTCACAGGTTAGAGGCTGCTGTAGTGTTTATTATTTCACTGGACTAAAAAAGAGGGGTGTCAAAAGAACTGGGTTGTTTCTTTTCTTTATGTTGATATTATTCTATTCAGCAAGAGACACTCTGTCCAACAAAGTGTGTGCATGTGTGAGTGTGTGCATGTGTGTGTGCATTTTGGCACAATGTCCAACAAAGCACAAAGTGTGTGTGTGTGTTTGTGTGTATGCGTGTGTGTGTGCGCGTGCACACGTCCACATGTGCATCAGTGACACACAGATTAACCTAATTCTACCAGTGCTCTAGACATAATGTCAAAAAGCACAAAAATCAATGAATCACTACCATAAGCCTGCTGTTGATTATTGGTGAAGTCATATGTACTATTCACATGTGTTCTCATGTGTAAACAGACACACATACATACTCGTGTGTGGACACACACAAATCCACACACACACACACACACACACACACACACATAGCCAGCGGGTATTTAAGAGTAATTAGGGCTCTTGTGGGTTCAATTCTTTGTCCAAGGTCAACGCAACCACCAAAACCCAAGCCCACCACTTTTTTAGCCCACCCCACCAAAACACACACACACATCAATACAGAGCCTCCCAGAAACAGATACCTCCTTCTCATGAATCATTTAACAATAACACAAAAACAACACAGACCCACTTGAAAAAAAAAACACTATAAAAACTGCTGAAGTGAAAAATTAAAATCACAGCAGGCAAACAAAGTGAGATTGTGTGGAGAATAGGGACTTGCATGGGTTAGTAAACAGTAAAGAATGTGATTTTTGAGATTTTTTTTTGGCAAGAGATATTTGACCGTGTCCAGAGATGTATTTCTCCATCTGAGCAGTTTTGAGAATAGAGGGTGGATTCCCAGCACCTGTGCCTCCAGGGAACTGCATGATGTAAGGCTGTCTTTGTTCAACTCATTCTTTCATTCAGAAGGTGCACTAGGACAGGGAGGTGGAGGGAGAGGATGAGGGAAAGAGAGAGGGAGAGAGAAAGAAAGAGAGAGGTAGAGAGAGGGAGAGGGAGAGAGAGAGGCACTCACTGGGAGCATGAGATCTGTGCTCAAATAAGAAAAAAGCAGGAAGAGAGGTAGAAGAAGGAGAAGGAGAAGAAGAGAAGCATAATGACAGAAGAGGGATGAAGGATAAGAAGGGGTAGCACAGCAGGAGGAGAAAAAGAAGAAGAAGAAGAAGAAGAAGAGGAAGAAGAGGAAGAAGAAAAAAAGAAGAAGAAGATTGTGCCCTAGCAACAGGACTTGTGAGGGAGGGAGAGAGGGAGTCAGGTGAAGAAGGAGGATCCTCTCAGAGTGTTTTAGTTGCCCACTGGGCAAATACAATGAAAAAGCCATTATCTTACTCCTGTCCTCAGACCCAAGCAGGCACACCGTCTCGCTTCTCTCCTCTCCCCTGCCCATACAAGGCTAAAGATGGGCTCTAATCAAATGACAGCTTACCACAGAGCACAGCATCCAGACGTGGCGGGGTGTAATTACTTTGCTGAACATAATGCATCAAAATGCGAAAGGTTCCCAGCATTAGCCTGACAAAGAGCTTCTAAATAGCACCATTCAAAGTTTTCCAGCTCTTCATATTGGTAAAAGCTTTTTATGGTTGTGAGGGAAATTCAACAAAAAGATCCAAATTGATATCAAGCCAAGCATAACATTAGAGATGAATCTAGCAACAGAGCAAACATGCAAGTGTATTTCACCAACCTCCCCTAAACCACCGCAACCAGGGCCCACACACACATACACACTGTACAGCAGCTCTGGACTGCAACTCCAGCACTCATATACAGACGGAGGAAATTGCGAAATTAAAATTTCAGACAATGCAGCCACCGAAAGATATTACAGAGGCATGGTTTTTAAAAGATTCATAACCTTGGCCTGAGGAATCTGGGTCGCCACGGCATATGTGCTTCACTAAGTAAAGAACCAATGCAATGTATGTATGTGTGTATGTGTGTGTGTGTGTGTGTGTGTGTGTGTGTGTATCCATGTCAATCCTGCTCTAATGGCCTGTGTTTCCAAATACATTAACCCCATGAGCTGAATATACCTACAACAATGCACCTACAACAAAGCATTCCCATCAACTAACCAGCCCTCAGTGGTGTCAGATATTGACAGTTAAAATGGCCTTACTGCCTATGATGGAAATCCAGTGAGACAAGCATGTGTCAGGCTTAAGGGTGGGAATCGAGAATAGAGAACTGAAAGCCGCCATCATGGCCACCATAGTAATATAGGCTATACTATAGGTTCATGTATTGATACAGAAAACCTTTAAAACTACCTTTTCACTGTAAGGAACTGATAAAAGAATTGAAAAAGAATCAGCTTGACAAGTAAGTTCGACAATGGCTTTAAAATCCTATCAATTCCCACCCCTCGTGAGGCTGATCAATCTGCCCCCAGGCCTCAAGGCCACACAACTGTTATCTATCAGACCTGCTGCTTCAGTGGGGCCACTGAGATCGTGGTGCAGGCACCCTGGGGATGCAACTAGGCTCTGCAGATGCTCCAGGTAGAGTCACCAATGTTCATTTCACATTCAGGACATAATCTAGGACCAGCAATGGCTTAAAAGTCACTTTCTTGCACAGTAATTCAGATTTTTCAAAAAAATCACAGTAATGGATGGGCTACTACATACACCAGACACAAGGAACTAGAGGATCAACATAATTACAATATTATTGTCTATTGTCTTTTTCTTTTTCTCTTTAACTGAGCTAATGCTGTAACTACAAATACCACCAAACATTGTTATGTGGCAATATCTATCTATCTATTTATCTATCTATCTATCTATCTATCAATCTACATGTTCTTAGTTTCTCGTAATATATCTGGCAGCCAAGCCACATCTCTATCCAGTTGTCAGCTAACATCTGAGACTCTGTTTTTAACTGCTGTCTGTTAGAGACATTGGGCCCATCTGGGGCTGTAAATCTTGCTTCTCCAAAGTAACGTCGAAACACACATCGTGTGTTTTAAATAATGCATGGCAGAGAGCCTGTAAATAGCTCAGAGCAGAGATGCAGATAGGGCTCAGCTCAGAATGCTGCTAGTGGGCCCAGCAGACAAGACAGACATTTAACACACACACGCCATCTGCTGGTCAAATGATGCGTTGCACATGGAGGACAAATCCATGACGTCCTTCCAAACAGTGACTCACCCACTTGTGCCAAGCAATTAAATCAGGATGAGGAGCAGAATGGTGGGAGGGTGGTTGGATAGTGTGTGTGTGTGCGGGCAGGGGGTGGGGGGTTATCAGCCATGGCCAAAATGAAATCATCGTGGGTTTCTGCTTCCTAAAGCTAGGTGCTCTATAGAGAATCCAGAGGCCGGTGAAAATGAGATTCATCATATTGCAAGCACACAGTTGATGGAATATAATTAGCTGTTATGACTGCGCAGAGCTAAAACATCAGCCATAATTGCCAAAGGAGCACATTCCCCAGTCTGCCTACAGCATATTACAGCAGGACTATACTCAGCGTAAATCCAGTCCCGTCTACTCAGCATCCACAGACCATAACACATCTCTGTGCACACGACAAACAGGCACTGCGGCATGAACATTTAACGACCTCCATCACGGGGCATATGGGTGGGTAAGGCGGCCAGCGCTAGGCAACACTCTGCAGGCTACACAACAAATGGCTCCAAGCTTGATCTGTTGCTGCTTTCCTCATTATGTCTCTGGCATACAATCGTTACCTTCCAAGTTGAAACTAAAATCACTTTGAGATTTATACAGACAGACAGACAGTCAGGGTAATATTTCCTCTCTGAAACTAGGGGAGCATTTGACTGGGCTGTGCTGTCTAGGGCTGTGTAATGTTTGCTCTGAGTCAGACTAGGAAATGGAAATCAAGGCACGTCCACAGGCTTCGTCCCTGAGAGTAGAACATTCTGGCACTTGACGCTGTGGAGAGAATACGAAGGGGTCGGAGTTTGTGTGTGTGTGTGCGTGTGTGTGTTTGTCAAAGAATGAAAAGTGAGACAAATGACTCAGCATCCCTATGGCAGATGCCAGAATAGACCAGCGACAGAGAGCAATATCCCCTGTCTAACGCCTCACAAACATGACTCCAATTAGTCCATTATGAGGACATTACACAGAAGTAAAGCCTGAGTCTGTCCTGTATTGCAATCATACTACAGAAAAAAACACATTGACACCACTGTGAAAATAAAGATTTGTATTTCTCACTTTGCATTTCATTAAGTTAATAAATGACTTTTCAGCAAGCAAAGCCCAGGGCAATCACTACCATACCATCACAGACCCACAAGCACCAAGCCACATCTGTGAATAAACATAAATCTGTTTTACTGGACCCATTACTGAATCAGTCTGGAATGAGAGGAGGGTCCTGTCTGCCAGCGTTGCAAACTAGCAGTTTTTTTTTTCTCTATACACCACCGGGCAACATAATTATAGCAGCAGTGCAGTGCCAGAGCTTATAAGAAACCAGCAAAGAGAACCACCATAGTGCGTTACAAGAAAAGCACCAGAGTGTGTTACCTGACAAAAGGAGGGACGTGTAGGGACTCCTGGGGTTCCTGGGCTGGAGGTGGAGGTGGAGGTGGAGGTGGTGGTGGCGAAGAAGAGGGTGGTGGTGGTTGTTGTGGTGGTGGGGTGCAGGGGGCTTCAGTAACAGCTGGAGGAGGAGGAGGAGGAGGAGATGCAGGAGGGGGAGAGACGGGTTCCGGGGCCGAGGCAGAGTGGGAGACAGGCTCTGGGGCCGGTGGGTTCCTCTCTGGGGGGGTGGGTGGAGGTGTGGGGAACTCGGCGGCGTCCTGGAGGAGATGAGCAGGGAGGGTAGGAGGGAAGGCCTGATGGTCTGTTGGGGGTTTTGGGGAGGGAGGGACAGGGTCGTTGCTCTCAACAGGAGGGGGTGAGGAAGACCTGTAGGGCAGGTAGGACAAGACAGCATTCAGGCATAGGGGACATCTGGAGAAAAACTGACTACAACTGACTATGCAACTAGCACAACCATGGCATTGGGCATTACATGCATGTGTAGGTAAAAGAACGATCATAACCACACACACACACCATACATGCAAACACACGCACATACACAAACAGACCCATATACACAGGGACCCCATTCAAATTCTTTGCTATAATCATCACAAATGTAAAACCTTCAAAACCAATCCAAAGCACCCAATAATCATGCTGATACATAACTAAAGAGAGCCTAAATATTAGAGCAAAACAAAGGGGCAGAGGGACTTCAAACAAGCTCCTTAGTGTTCATAAAGGAAACAGATGTTTCACTGCATAATCCATTCTGTCTGTCTGTCGCCACTGATCTTAGGGTGCTAACAGGCAACCGCTGCCAGAGCTTCCCCAGCAGCGGGCACCTGGGAGCAGGCTGGCATCCATCCAGCAACTCCCCCAACCCTCCGCCTTCGAGCCTGATGCTATCAGCAGCCGGACCCTAATCTGACAGGCAGCTCAACAACCACCCTGCAGCTGCTCCCAGTTGGGGTGGGGTGTGGGGGTGTGGGGTTGGTGTAGGGTTTGCCCCAGCCTCTAGTGTGCAGCTAAAAATACTCCCACAATTCTCTGAGCACACACCAGCCAGCGTCTCAACAACTATGCATAGCTGAGGCCTGATCAGCTGGTCAGGATGAACGCCTGATCTAAGAATGCCTCCCTCCATCAAATAAGGTCCT
Organism: Tenualosa thibaudeaui; assembly: GCA_027481765.1. NCBI lineage: Eukaryota > Metazoa > Chordata > Actinopteri > Clupeiformes > Clupeidae > Tenualosa > Tenualosa thibaudeaui. The sequence continues at coordinate 5,374,165 of JAIFZK010000012.1, read as the reverse complement.
CAGCTGCCAATTTCCTGAAGAGAAGCATACAGACTGGCTGCTCTAGGCTTCAAGTGCCAGCTGAAGAAACCATACTGAAAGGGCATCATCTTTGGCTACATGCTCCACTGACATGGCCAGGGTATGATTTAAATCCCAAGTCTGCCTTTTACTGTGTGTGTGTGTGTGTGTGTGTGTGTGTGTGTGTGTGTGTGTGTGTGTAATTACATTTTATTTGAACTTCATTTATGCTTACTTAGGGCCACACCCAAGAGGGATGCCTTTCTGACAGGCAGCTGTTTAGATGTCACTGAAAAGCCCAACTTTTGGCTACTGTAATGCATCTGCAATCCCTGCCTTTTCCCAGAACACAATGGGACCGTAGGAAAAGTGAGAGTGTGATGGTCCAGACCTCCCCCAAACACCCTGGCCAGACAATAATAACAGCTTGCCCGCTTACTACAGACCGTAACCATAGTGCTGTAAAGACAAGAGGGAGAGAGAGATGGCGCAGAGAGGAGAGGAAGAAGAGAAGAAGAAATGAAGGGGGTTAAAGGCACAGCAGGCCTGGGAAAGAGAGGGATATAAACAGAAGTGCAAAAGGTAAGAGGGTAAAGGAGGGTTGTATGGTATGAGAGAGAGGGAGAATAAGAATGAAAGAAGGGAAAATCAGGGCCAGATGCAGTAAGGGGGGAGTGAGAGGAGAGAGAGGCAGACACAAACACACACGCATACACACACGCATACACACACACACACTCATTGTGCCATGATGTCATTGTGAGCGGTCAGGTACAAGTGGTCCTTTATCCTGCTCTGGAGATGATGTTATGTTGGTACGAGGGGAGGGCTCACATCTGGAGCCGTCCATTATGGACCAGTAAAACAAGGCTTTACAAGGAGAAAGCAATGACAGCCATAGCCAGTCTGATTAACAAAAGCACCTCTTGCCCCTCTTACCCTGTCACAAACCAGACACAATTATAATAGAGAAATAAAACACAAGCTCATTAATGCATTCAGACACACTCTCAGAGAGAAACTGGGAGAGAGAGAGAGAGAGAGACAAATACCCTGACTAACCTCACAAATGCAAATGGATCAGTCAACCCAAACAGCGTTTAATAACTAACAGACTACAAAATAAAGAAATGCGGCCAAAAGATTTGGCATTTAGGTAGCTTATAAACATAAACAACAATGCCTCTGGTGTGCAAGGCTTCACACTTCAACCTCTCACACATCCAGAGCACACTCCCTGCAACTCTAAATGACTGAACATTAGAGGCTAATTACGCTGCGGTTCGGCTGAGAACAAGAAATGAGGCGTGTTCTAATTCTTTTTTTTTTTAAGTACAGACTGCTGAATAGCCATTTCCAGTCAAATGTTGAAAAAAAAAAATAGTTCAATGAAACATTTGGCTGATTTTCCTACCGTGTTTGTTAACAGCAGCCTAATCCAAAACCCCTATCATCAATTGCCATGGCAACTTTTGTTCAACACACTCACTCAGCATTCAGTTTCCGTGCCAACCATGCCTTGTAAAGTCCTGAAAGCAACATGTGATGTCACATTAAATGGTATTCATGTACTTTTCAAGGTCGTCGTAGGTTTAGCAGAGCAGACATTTTGACTGATGCATGCATCAATACCATGCCACTGTTGATGACAGACATGTTGACAAGGTACCAGAAAGGAAGTATTTTTAGTGAGTTAAATGGTTTAAGCTAGTAAATAAATAGAAACGCACACACTGCAATGCAAAGTGCACACTGATTGAGGAAATCGGGTCATTTCAGCAAAAATGTGTGCAGCCATTATCACAATTATAGAGCTGGATTACATTTCTCTTTCACTGCAGCTGTGGCCAACCACAGGAACACTTGTCAGTGTGACCTTCATGGAATTCAACTTAACTTTCTGGAGCAATAAGCTTCTTTACAGCTGCCATTTCAGCCAATTTCAGCTGACACCCAAGCAGCTGAAATTGACATTTGTAAGGTAGTACACTGTGGATACTAAGGCAACACATCCTCATTATGATAAGAGTATGCAAAAGAAGGACTTTAAAAACTATTTGCATCCAGAGTCAAAAAGAGAAGCAAAGGGAAGTTTTCATCGGTAAAGCCAACATGAGTTAATTTCCTCAACTTGCATATTGCTCTAGACTCAACATGTAATGGTAGGTAACTGTCCATGTACATGCTGGACCATGACACACACACACACACACACACACACAAACACAAACACACACACAAAACAGCAAAATCCAATGAGTATCACTTATCAGACATTTCTGAACATGGACAACCACAAATACTTCAGTGTCAGATTCCAATCCATTTATGAGACACAGACACAAGCCTTACTTGTGTATCACTGTGTATCACTTTCAGTTATAAACTGTGTATCACTTTCAGTTATTATTCATTAAAATGATTCAGTTAATTATTAGTTATTATTAGTTCATTATTCATTTAACACAGCTGTAATTCTTAGTTACTACAGTAAACAACTCCAAAATGGTAAAAAAAACTGACCATTTACAAAGTCAATGGAACACAAGATATCCTGTTAAAATAGGCTGCCATCAGAAAGCCCAGCTCACTGTTTAGAGACAGAATTGAGGAAAGTTAAAGTATGCAGGCAGCGAAAGTGAATGTGGGCAGGTGGATAGGTTCAGACATGCAGCGCATAGAGTGCTCTCCAGATGTGTGCTTTAAGTGAGGGAGTCATGACACAGCTCATTCAGTAGCGCGCAGGCATGAGCGTGCCTACAGATGAGGACACACAAGGCATGCACACACACACACACACACACACACACTCTGCCACGTCAAAGCCAGGATAATCTTCCCACTCCTCTCCATGGAGATGTGCATTTGTCTGTCTGAACTCAATCATTGTCAGGTCTCAAAACTTCACCTCACCTCAAGACGAGGAGGAGGAGGAGGAAGAGAGAGAGAGCGTGATGAACAGCACACTAACTACCCTATCATTTTCCCTCCAAGCCCACCTGCTTGAAACTTTTTTTTTCACACATCTCACTGCACTCATCTTTTCTCCTCCTTCTCTACTTCCTTCCATCATTTCATAAAGTCTTTTTCTGCTTCTCTCCTTTTCTCTCTCCTCTTTCACTCTCTTCAAGCTGTTGTGTCAAGATGTGAACTGACAGCTCCTAAGCATCCACTATATCTGTGTGCTAACCTGTTAGCCTAGCGGCACCATAAAGGACCATAGAGTAGTAAGACACACAGCTCTACACAACTCACCCGATGTCTCTAGTCTCAGACCGGCGCAGGAGAGAAGGAAGAGGGGAGCAAGACGTGTTTGGCCATTCTCTCTGGACGACGTACTCAAAATACCACAGACACGCCACTTCACAGCCCTGTTCTCCCTCTCTCTCTCTTTCACATACACACACACACACACAGACTCCCTCCCTCCCTGACCCTCTCACTCTCACACACTCTCTCTCTGCCTGTCTCTGTCTCGGCCACTTTGTAACTTTCTCTCTCTGTCTCTCTCCCTCTGTCTATCACACACACACACAGACATGGTATTAAATTCTCAGCTTAAGTGCGACACTATTATAGTTTTGTTCTGGATTGACAGGCCTCTCGGAATGAACTCATGTGAGGGCGTTGGTGTGAACAGCAATCACACACACACACAGGCATGTGGGCACACACGCGCAGTCAGACATTCCACAGGGTCCCTTCCGATACGGGAGACAGCGAGAGGTTGACAGAGACGATAGCCTCCAGCTGTGGGTATAACCAGGAGCACACACATGCTTCCTAAAAATATACTTAACCTGACACACATATGCGCAGGACAATTTAGAAAGGAATTCTCTTACACACCCTCAGTCTATCTGCTCTTCACTTATCATCCTCAGTCAATCTTTTACACACACACACGCACACACACTCACTTACTTCCTCTCTCTCTATACACATACACACACCACACACACACTCCTAACACCCTCACCACCACCCCAAACTGTCTCCAGTGAAGTGTGCAGTGGAACAAGCCTCATGATTGACAAGCACCAAGTGCTGCACTGGCATGTGGGAGTGAGAGAGACAAAGAAACAGATATATAGAGAGAAAGAAACTGAGGGAGGGAGAGAGTGAGAGAGAGAGAGACAGACAGGCAGAGAAAGACTAGACTATAACAGAGTGTGAGAGTCAGACAGATAATATGACACTAAAGACCAATATGGAGAGAGACAGAGGGAGTGGGAGGGAGAGAGAGAGAGAGAGATGGACAGAGTGAAAGAGGGAGGGAGAGAAAGACAGACAGGAAGAGAGAGAGAGAGGAGTGGGGAAAGTATGATGGTACCAAGAATTAAAAATAAAGCATGTCAAAGACAAAACAAAAACTAATGCACTTGTGGAGAAGAACATGACAACTGGCAGTCAAGAAAGAACTATGTCCTAATCACTCCAGATGAGATGCCTAAAGACTGGGCTTAGAGGCTTTTCCACTCATCTCTTCCTAATTCTGAAGATATAATGAGCACCATGAACTCGAAGAACATCTCTCAGACTGGACACTTATGTAAAACTTTGGCTGGTATCCCTCTGGCTGGTATCCCTGGACGACCACTTACTGTCACAACTCTACTGAGTTATCCTCAAGACCCTATGTTAATCTAGTCCAGGCAATCATATACCATTCTCTTTAGATTCCTCCACGATGGTCCACATGTGACATCCAGATGTTTGTAAAGCAGGGATTAGAAACAAGATATTATTTTAATCCGATCATCTTTGTGAATGTGTGTGTATGTGTGTGTGTGTATGTGTGTGTGTGTGCGCGCATATGTCTTGCACCATCTGGAGAGCATTTCTAAGTGGTGTGATTCTGCCTGTCAGTACTAAAAAAATCTTTAAGCTTAAATAAACTTTCAGATTTACTGTATTTTTTCCCTACCAGCAATGAAATGACACATTGAGTACAAGACGCATTTTATACTGTTAATGTTGCCTATATGAACACTGAAGGGCATAGAGTGGTAGCAGTAACACTCCACCATTTGTAGTTCACTGAACCAAGGCTGTATCCTCTGCAATTTGTTGTTTACCATTAACACAAGCAATGTCTCTACTCGTCCTTTTTGGAAATGACAGTTATGTCCTGGCTGAGTTTCTTCTAGGTCAAAAAGGATGAGTGATGGTGATGTCAAATTAGATAACACATCAGAGTTAGAAAGACTTTCCAACTCGAAGGTTTCATGTAGTACATGGCCCTATGCATGCACAGTAGGCCTATATATTTTAGCAACACCACTAGGAGAGAAATAGGGATGTGGTCAATGTGATACGCTGTGTAACCACTTAAAAAGTTCTTGAGTTTGCGTATATCCAGTAAAACATAGGCTGCAATACTGACAACACTGTAATATTGGTAGCTGTGGCAGTGCCTCAGGCGACCCATCACAGATAGTATACCCACTACAGCAAACTAGACTACAGCACTGGAGTGAAAGTAACAGAATGTTTCTATTGAGAAGCGCTCGACTCACCTGGAATTTGAGCGGGCTTCTTCTGCTTGCTCTACCACAGGAGGGCTGAGCTCTTCAGTTGGAGTGCAGAACTCTAGTTCACCTTGAGGAGAGTCGAGGGCTGGAACTGGTCTGCCAGGTCAACAGGTTTGAGAGAGAGGGACACAGAAGAAGGGAGGGAACAAACTGGGTGTTATTACATTATCACTACAGTGCAACTAATTATCATCTAATACATCATCTGATAAGATCCTGGATAGTGACGGACACTTGTTCAAACGGATCAACTGTAGGTGATGTAAGGCTGACCAACCATCTATATTTCCCTGCTGCTGGTATGTGTGAAACTAGCATCAAGCTCTGCTGTCCCCAGACAGAACAGCACCCTGTGTGTGTGTGTGTGTGTGTGAGAGAGTTTGTGTGCGGCTGCTTGCGTGTTCAGAATAATAGGCCCATTCAAATCCTGATGGGGCACGTTGATGTCAGACTTGATGTCACCCTCACAGATATAATAGTTTGCAGTGGGTCTCATTCCATTCAATTTCCATTCAAATGTAATGGTCATCTGGTCTGTGTTTGTGGGCCTCATTCACATTCAGACTTTCACATTTTGTGCTGATATAATCACTCTGAACATACGTCAGATAACCATGCCTGGAATTAATGTACAACCAATTCAATTCTTCAAGCAATGTGTCACCCAGCTAAACATTTGATAGGTGAGAGCGTGTGTGTGTGTGTGTGTGTTTGCTATTGGGTGTAGTGAGCAAACAATGCTCTAGCCCAGACAACTCAGCTGATGTTGCTGAAAATGGTCAGGTGGAGTTTGCAAGATTGGCTATAACTTTGTTTTATTATTCTCTGTCAAAACAGGCTTAGGACAAACTTCTTCCTATATATTTGGAATTTGCCTATATATTTTTAGTGCTGGATTTGTGGGTGTAAGTGAGTACAAATACCTGTTTGCAGATATCTAAAGCAATAAGGAAAAGCATGCTGTACCATGTAGAAATGTGCTCTACTCTGGGTTGCTGTTGTGCACACAGAGCTACACTGCTCCTGAGAGGTTTGTGTTCACTGTGTTCACCAGGCATAGTGAATCATCTGTGAGTAGGCAACATGACCTTTTAATGCCATTACACTGTTGAGAGTAGTTCAGTAACGCTTAATGTAAAGAGCATTTCCTTGATATGGTAAACGGGATGGCAAAACATGGAAAGCATTTGGGGTTTTGATCTCTGGAGCTATTTTCTTCTGCTGTGTGGGAACGTGAATCTGCTCGCTTTTATGCCCAGGGCCTCAGCTCCTATAAACAGCGATTCTTTAAACAGCTTCATGGATCAGATGCACCACACTCATCTGTAAGCCTCACCACTCAAACCCACACCCACTCACTCACACTCCCACAGACACACACACATTCACACCAACACTCTCCCTCACGTATACACAAACATTCACACACACACAAACTTGGTGTGCGTGGGTACCTGCTTGCAGTGCTTTTCTGCCTTGCTGCTGTTGTGTGGTCCTGGTCTGCCTGTGATTGCTGGAATGCGGCGTCTCTGAGCGCCTGCAGCCAGTCTGTGCCACCACACGGCTCCACTGCTCTCTGGCTCTCCAGCCCAGGACCTCCCACCACAACCCTCAGCTCTGGAGCTGAGACTGGAGCCGAAGCAGATGTGTCTATGCTATCAAAACCACTGTTTACATTCACATCTTTGACAGCAGGGGCAGAATTTGTGTCCTCACTTGAGGTGTTGGTTTTGCTATTGCTGAAATTTGGCACTGCACCTTGGGATTCAGTGGACAGAGCACATTCACGTAGCATTTCAATGAAGGATTTTAAGGGTCCTTGATTCAGCTCAGACTTGGAGTCAGAATTTACTGCAGTGGCGGAGCTTCTTGGGGTACCAGTCGCCAACGAAACGATTTCAAGAATGGCCTTTGGAGCAGGAGAGACATCTGTGACCAGATTCCTCTTTGCCTGACCGCCATCACCTGTGACTGTTTGGCATGACACAGCATCCTCTAGCTTCACAGACGGTCTGGCTTTTTCCTCCACTGTCTCAGTGAGATGATAAACAAGGGGCCCTTTCTGCCTGTCATCTTGTGAGGGAATGTCCTCATGACTGGACGACATAGAGTCACTGGCGAGAGCGTTTTCGGTTCGTTTCCTGTTTTCGTCCGGCTTATCGCCATCCTCTTGGTGCCTCTGCTCTGTCTCTTCCTTCCTGCTCTCGCTGGCCTTTGGAGTGCTATTCCTAGCATCCTCGGCCTCCTTGGCACTGGCTTGCTGTTTGATGTTGGGGCTCGGGCTGTCGCTCTGTGCTTTGGGAAGCTTCTGTGTGGAGCTAGCAGCTGTGTTTTCCATCAGGTCCCCCGCGTCTGCTCTCTCTGTTGGGGGTGGAGGGATTGATGCGTCCTCCACCCCCCGCTGCTCCAGATTTGCTGTAACACTTTCGTTCTGCTGCGTGGAAGCTGCTGACGCTACTGGAGGTTTTGTGTGACAGGCCTGGAGGTCTGCTGTGGCCTTCTCTTTAACTGACCTTTCTGTGTTTGTGTCGGTTCCCTCAGTGAGAGCACCCTCGGCTTTGCCTGGGTGCTGGGGAGCCTCACTCGGGGAGACAGAACAAGGGTCAGTGGGGAGTCGGGTGGGAGCCGCTTCCTGCAGCTCAGGTTCAAAGGTTATGGGAACAGAGGCCTCTTGTGTTGTGTCAGAGGCCTGATTGACGTGGCTGTTGCTGTTGCCGTGGTTGTGGGTGTCTTGAATGAATAGCTGTTGCTCCTCTGTTTGAAGCTGTGACTCATTTTGAGCAGCACCGGTGTTTACGTCGGGAGAGCTGGCGTCTTTCACAGACAACACCGTAGCCTTATTCGGGTAAGGTATGTGTGTGTTCTCACTCTTTCTCTCGTCCGACTGGGATGAATCAGCACACACTGCAGGTTCACAGTCACCTCCTAGTGACACAGAGACAGCAGTGTTTTCTTGCCACTCTGGCTTGACCTCTTGACTCCCATTAAATGCTGCTGTGACCTTTAACTTCTGACCTTCCTCTGTCTCGTCTGCTTTGACATCACTGGAGCCACCCATGTGAGATGAGAGATCGCTGTTGACTGCGCATGTGGACACAGGGAGGGCCAGAGTCGGTCGCAGCCCTCCTACACCTCCTTCCTGTGGCCCAACACATTCTTCTTTCTCACCTCCTGTGGTGTTATCACCAGAGGGCCCGGCCTCAATCTGTTTTAGTAGCTCTTTCGAATGTTTCTCACAGTCCCTGTTGCTCTCAGGCCCTGATGTTTCTCCAAGTTGCTGCATTGAAGCTTGGAAGTCACCCAGTGCAGGACACACACTTTCACACTCCACTGGGCCACCACCTGACACTCCTGCTGGGCTGCTACTCTGAAGCTTTGGCTGCTTCGGTTGATCCTCCTGCTGCTGCTGCTGCCTCTCCTCCTGTTGTACTTGGGGCTGAGCATCGCTCCGTGGCACACGTGCCGAGTCGGCTTCACTTGGGGCTTTGTCTGAGCTAATCGCTTCGGGTGACTCTGAGGAGGAGAGGCTCTGATCTGAAGACGGATGAGCACACTTATTTAAGTCCCCGCTCCGGCTGACTGCTCCCTCAGCCGAGTCGGAGTCTGCCTGCGCAGCACTGTTGTCAGACGGCCGATTGTTTTCTTCCCCTTTGTCTGGAGTCAGCCAGTCTTGTCGTTCCTCTTCAGTGTTTACATTTCTGTCACTCTCAAAACTTTTAAGCATTTCCCCTTGTTTCTGCATTTGCGTTTTAACTCTAGCTTCTCCTTCATTTGTATCAATCTCTTGTTGATTTTCCAGCATGTTAGTTTTCTCCTGTGCGTCTCCCAGCTGCTGGGCTGAGTAAAACAGTTTTCCTTCAAAATCACTCACCGCGGTCCATGTTTGTTTATTCTCACACTTCTCCTGCTTGTGTTCAGACTGAACCCTTTGACCCTGCTCCACTATGAGTCTTTGTGTTTGTGGTGTTTCCTCTCCCATATGGCTCTGCAGGTTTTCCTCCTGTTCTCCTTTCTCTTGCTGTGTCACAATTTTTCCAGTTTCTTTGTTGACACTGGAGGCCACACCAGTTGGTCGCTTAGTGCTGATGCTATGACTGCTATCGATGAGGTCACCCTTATTAGACTGGTCAGCTTGGCCTGTAATATTAACCATACTGAGTTCTTTTACCTGGCTCTCTGTCATGGCGCTGTATGAAGAAACAGACGAAGCAGTGTTAAGTAATTTGCCATCAGACAAGTTCTCTGAAATGCTTACTTTTGCCAGAGAGGCCTGTTCATCTTCAAGTGCTTTCTCTGCGCTGTCAGGTTTTGTGTCTGGGCCACTGACCTGTGGTATGCTCCCTGTGGATACAGTTAGTGAGTCTTCAGCTTGACTGTTGTCAGGAAGTGTGGGCTGAGTGAGTGCAATGGCTGAGTCTTCAGTTGGACTGGTATTAGGCAGAGACACGTTCTTACTAGTGACTTCTGACCGCTGACTTCCTGTGTCACACACGCCACTGCCCCCTGACAAACTGTCACACGGGCTTATCTCCTCAGCGTTACTGCTGGATAAGACTTGTGTTGCAGTGTGAGAATCTCTCTCCTCTGATATATAATTCACAGGTGGAAAAAGAGCATCAGCAGCGACTTGCTCCTTTTCCCCCAGTCTTTGTGCCAAGCCATAATCCTTGGCACTCCTGTTGGCTGGATCCGCACTCATAATGCTGTGCGTCATTGGAGCTACATTCTGCATCTCCCCAGTGTGTGATGGGCCATTAGATGCAGTGGAGCTGAGTAGTGGTCCCCCACTCCCCTCCTTCTCCTCCTCCTCCTCCTCCTTCCTGCTGCTTGTGATATCACACTCGTTTACGAGCTCCCGGTGACTCAGCATGGGGCCTGGAGGCTTCAGAACAATGGTAGGCACAGAAGCTGGCTCATTCTCCACAGCAGCCATGAGAGAGGAGTCTGCAGAAGACTGGGGAAGATTCTGCACAGTTCCCTTAACAGTCCCTTGGGTTGGTTCAGTTTGGGGCAGAGGGACAGATTTTAGCATAGGCTGGCTGACTGCACTGGCTGGCTTTATTGGATCTATCTCATCAGTGATAATGACCGTCGTCTCCAATATGTCTGAGGAAACAGGTGGCTTGTCAGGAGTCACCTCTACTGGCAGAGCCATGGGAGCATCTGGTGAAATTCTGAGAGCATCACCTGTCAAAGTACTTTCTATGGTGGGATCAAAAGCAATAGAGACAGACTGTAAATCACACTTAGCAGACTTTGATTGAGCCAAGGCTGTTTCCTCTGGCACCACTGTTGATGACTCTGAGGCTGGATTCTGGTTTAACTGATTGCTGGCCAAACTACCAGAAGCACCCTTCTGTTTCAAATCTTTCTTCTGAAGCTCCACCAGGCTTTCAGCATCAGCACATACAGTTTTGATGTCATTTTCTGCCAGTTTACCCTTAATCAAACTCTCATTATCTACTTTTTGATGGCTTTCTTCATTTTGCCTAATCAGACTTTCTATGTCAACAGCATGTTTTCTTTCTTCAAGGACTTCTTTCTTATCATAAGCATTCACTAACCCCTCAGCGTCTTTTGCATTTTGGCAGACTTCTCCTACAACATGAACAGTATCAGCTGCTTTCACAGTTTCCTCTCTCTGCACATTCCTATTAATTAAACATACAGAATCACCTTCACCTTCATATTTGCCTTCTCTTCTGTCTTGGCATGCTGTATCACCTTGGCTAATGCTGTGTTTCGCAACAGCTATAGGGTCACCCTTGATCCCTGTGATCTCCGACCTCTGACCTTCATCAGCACTATCCTTGGAGGAGTCAGCGTTTTGACTTTTGGCTTTGAGTGAAACATCGACGCACACTTCCTGACTTCCTTTGTCCTTAGAAGCAGGCAAGGCTGCATCCGGTGCCTCTCCAGGCTTTTCAGCAGAGGAAGCTGACTCTGCTGCCTGCTTGCCTGACTCCTGGTTGGGTTCAGTAAGACTAGCATCCTCTGCTTTACCCCCAGGCTGTTTATCTTTCTCTGCAGCTCCAGGCTCTTCTTCTGCGTGGCTGTCTAGTTGGGGTTCCTTTTGCTCCCCGGGACTCTCACCTGCAGTTTGTGGGGGCTGTGGGGGCGTCTCGGGCTTCTTCACCCCAAGGTAGTCCCTCAAGCCGAAGGTGGTTTCTGTCACAGGGTGGTGTAAGCTCTCATGCACTGTCAGTGGAGGCAGGGAAGCACAGACGGCCGGAGAATCGTTTGTGTCGATGGCCATAACTGGCAAGCGTCTCTCATCTTTTGCTTTCAATATGTTCCCTACACTGCTGTAGCTGCCAATAGCCTCCCACATGCTTTCCTCACCAGACTGTGGCGCTATTGACGTTGTACTCTTGGGAGGTTGTGAGCTCCCTGCTTCAGGCAGCGCCGGGTTCCGAGACTGATCTACCTGTTGCTGGCTGGCACCGACTGAAGAAGCCCTCTGTGTTGCAGCCTCCTCTGTGGGTGGCAAAGCAGCACTGAATGCCCCCTCCTTTTCTACTGTTGTATTCAGGCACCGATTCAGCTCAGCCTCTCTCTCACCCTCGCCTTCTTTTTTCTGCGAATCGGCAGAGTTTGTTTGAGCCAGTGGAGGGAGAGAGTGATTGGTGGAGTCCGAGCTGCCTGCGCCACCAGCTGCCAGAGGAGGAAGAGAGTCCTGTTCGGCAGAGATGAGAGCGATGAGCTCACCACTGCTTTGATAGAGGTGGTGGTGGTGCGTTGATTCAGCCTGTGGCTCTGTGGCAGTGTCGCGGAGCAGACACGTCTCAGTCTCTGTCTCTGCCTTTGTCGTCGTCAGTGATACCCCACTGGACGGACCTGCTGCTGGCTGTCTATGTGAAGTCTGTGCTCCACCTCCTCTCTGCCCCCTCCTCTCCTCCTCCTCCTCCTCCTCCTGCTGCTTTTTTGTCACTCTCTCTCCCTCCCTCTCTCCCTCTCTCTCCAATCTTCCAGTACTATCTTCCTGGCTGGCGAGTCCTTTTTGAAGCCCTGGAGGACCACTGCTGGCGCTGATCAGAATCTGGTCATCCGTCGGGAGAGATTTGGTCTCTCCTTCCTCAGCTGGTGAGAGAGCATCTGTCCCTGGGGAGCTGTTTGTTGGCTGTCCCCCTCCCTTCTCCTCACTCTCCACTGAGTTCTGTGGCATTTCGCTGCTACCGCCACCGCTTTTATTACTACTCCCACAGCTAATGCTGCTGCTGTAACAGGCAGTGCCAAGAGCAGTTTCCTTCTCTTCCACTCTCAATGCAGGTAAGCAATTAATCTGGGGGTAGATTAACGAGGGCTCCTGCTGCTTGGCAGGGAGGCTTTCACTCTCCTCCCTTTCTTCTGTCGGGATCAGAGACTCGCACAACTCATGGAGAGACAAAGCTCCGACTGCTGTCTCTGTATCCAGCACTGCTTTCAGGGTTGCCTCTGTTTTGCTCAGATCGCCTCTTGCATTCTCTCTTCGCTCTCCCTTACTTTCTATCATTTCTGGCATCGTGGGTGTTGTCAGTGGCAACGCGGCGGAATCAGCAGCAGCCCGCACAGGAACATCTTCAAGGGCGCTCTTATCCTCCTTCTCCTCCTCTCCCACAGTGGACTGGACCGGGAGGAGGGTTTGCTGGTCCAGAGAGAGTGTTTGCTCTTTAATCAGAGTCTCTTTTTTCCCCTGCTCTACTTTCAGCTGGTCGGGTGGGATGATAGCACAGCTTTCCACCTGGTTTTCACTGAGTGCTTCTTGTGGGTGAGTTAAAGGTGCTTCATCTTTGGTGAGTGTTTGCCCTTGCTTATTCGATCCTATTCTCTCCTGATTCAATGTAAATGCTTTACACTGGTCTTGCTGAAGTGCTTCACACTGATAATGACTGTCTGTTTTTCCCTCATGGGTGTCTGACTCATTTTCCGATTTTACAGGAAGTGTGGTGGTGCTTTGATTTGTCGGACATGATCCCTCAGGAGTGTCACATTCATCGGCAGCCCGGGGGCAGTTCTGATCAATCGCCACAGCCTCGGTGGCAGATGTACCTACAGCATTGTTATCTTCTACCCCTGCTATTGACTGGTTGAGGCAGGGTGGGGCTTCCGGCTCTGATATGCGTGTGTGAGACCCATCTGTCTGGCTGTGGTCAGCTGGCAGCTTCTGACCAGGAGCAGGGACCAATGAGGGGGCAGGTGAACTCTCAGAGAGAGTAAGATGAGCCTCTGTGGTTGTGGATGTTGTTGGGGATGGGGGGCAAATGTCTCCCTCCCTCTTGGGACTCAGCTGTTCATCTAAATCTGACCCCATTGCCCTGGGGGATGGCATGAGCGCTTGGGGCAATTTGTTGTCTTTTGTCTGATCATTGCGTGTCTGTGTTGGTGCATGCTGTGTCTGCGTCTCAGTCTGTGAGTGCGTCTGATCATCGACACGTGTGGGGGAGGCTGTCTCTGGTGCTGTCACTAAGAGCAGGGCTCTTTCTGAGGGCTGATTTGACAGCTTACCCTCTGCTGGTGTTTCATCTGTCCCTGGACCCTTCACTTGATCTGCCCCTTTCTCAGTCTTTGTGTTCTGGGAAACACTGACTTCTGCTGGCATAAACTCTGGGGTAAACCTTGTGCAGGCTTCACTGCCTACATTTCTCTGCAAAGACTCTTTTTCCTCTAATGTTGCCAAAGGTCCATCTGTTTTTGCAGGAAATTTTGAATCTTGAGTTTGCATTCTCTCTGATGCATCGCTATCAGAATGTACTTGGGCCTCTGTCAGTAAACAAATATCTGTTTGTTCTTGTTTGAATACTGTATTTGTATCAGCCTCTGATCCCATCTCAGTCCCTGTCAGAGAGGCTGCCCCTTGTTTTAGTGTGGCTTCAGTCACCTTTGAATCATTAGGCCCTTTGTCCTGTTCAACACCATTATTATTGCCTAAAATGTAGCTTTTGAAACTGAAATTGACTAGCCCCTCCTGCCCAGTGGCTCCACCGCTTGACTGAGTTCCACTGTTACCTTGGAGATCAGCCTCAGGCTCCGGCTGGGCCGCTGCCACCCTCTGACTCGCACCTTTCTTCTTCTTTCTCCTTTTCTTCACTTCCTTTTTAGTCGAGGCCTCGGATGGCGGATACCTGCCAGCGGCCTGGCCGGGCCCTGCTGCGTCTATTTGGCAGGACATTCCAAGCGAGGCCATTTGCTGCTCGCATTCCTGGAAGGCGGCTTGAAGCTCCAAGTTGATTTGCTCGGACGAAAATAGGGGCGGGGCAGCCTGCTGTTGCTCTGGAGGCGAAGAAGGAGGGGAGTGGGTCTGGGTCTGGGGTGGGGGGCTGCTGCTAAGAAGTGGGTCACCCTCTGGGCTTCTGATACAGGACAGAGAAGAACCGAGTGAGGTCGTTGGGGACAAGAGTTAGCATCAGGCTGAGGCTGATGGTCAATGGTGTACCCACACACACTGCAATTTGAAACTGCCCTGCCTCCCCCACACTGTGAAGACAGGGCAATATTGCCTCATGCAGAGTCACTCTATTGCCACCCCCATACTGTGAAGATGGGGCAAGAGAGCCTCATGCAGAAACACTGCAAAGCAATCCACCGCAATCTCTTACTGCTGGAAAACTCTGAGAGTAGGGCAAGAGCGTCATGCAGGCACACTCCATTGCAGTTTCACACATGTTGCATCACAGCATCACAGCACCACAGCAAACTCACCCTCATCACAGGTAAGGGCCAGACCACAGTGTCCACACAGACACAGCCAGACACAGACACACACACACTTGAGCAGCAACAAAAGCTGAGATTTCATTGCACAGCCTATTCTTCCCTCTTTCTGTTTTTCAGTATACAAACTCATCTCAAATATACAGTACACACTCTCTCTCTACAGTACTACATTCTCTCTCTCACACACACAGACCCATGCCCATGAAATACTCAGTCTTAGATGCACAGATGTTACTGGGATCAGGGTCAATGCTTCCCCCATCCATCACTAACCCTAATGGGAAATCTAGACTCACAGATTGGCCATTCAACTGTCTAAGGCACACAGACAGCTCTCACTCTCTCTCTCACTCACACACACACACACACACACACACACACACTAAAGCTCAGTTAAAGGGAGAATCAACTGTGCTCTCAGAGACAGGTGCAGAATCATATCTGCTGAGTCACAATGGAAATCTATTGCAGGCAAGCAGGGCCTCCATGTTGCTTTATTGGTTTTCAAGACAATTAAATACAGTGTACAACAGACCTCCATTTTGTGACAACACAGATTTATCTACTACATATTTGTCTGTCACTCCTAAGCCAAGGGCATAATTCATGCCCAACCACAAATGGAAACACAGTTAAAAAATCATTACCCAAGCAGGCCTCTAATTGGACGATATGTTGTCCATGTGACCTGTCGTTCAGAGCTCCTTCGCAACACAACCTCTACCCTGATGACAAGCACACCAAGCCAAACCACACCCGTACCCGCCGGTCTAAATCCTTAACTGATCTCTGCACACATGAAAGACTGGAACTCACTCTTTCTGTCTTTCTGTTTTTCTCAGAGAGGAACAGTTTAAATGGCTTTAATGATATACTAGGGCAACTGCAGGAAAGAGGAAGAGATAAAGAGAAAGAGAGAGAGAGAGAGAAATGGAACTGTTGGAAATGAGAAAGGGATGTATAGAGAAGGGGAGAGGAGCATAATAGAGAGCAAATGGAAGAAAGAAGAGGGAAAAAAACAGGAAGAGGGAGAGAAAGAGAGAAAAAAGGAGAGAGGGGGGCAGGGTTCAGCCTGTTTGCCAGGATAGGGGCAGACCAAGGCCTCTTGGCATACACACACACACACATACACACACACAAACAAACACATACACACACCTCCAAATAACACAGACTCAGCAGGTCCCCACTGCACCACAGGCCTCTGCCACACCAAACCTCTTTCTTCACTTTTCAATTCTTTCTCAATATCTCATTCTCTCTTGCTTTCGACATTCTTAAATTGATCTCTCTCTCTCTCTCTCTTTCTCTCCACTTATGGACTATCTTCTCTAACTGCAACACCCTATTATGTAATTTCTCTTGCCACTGTAAACTTAATTTTGAGAATCCAACGGGTGTGTAGCGAGGCTATATACATTTATCAACATACCAAAAATACACTACAAAAATATACAGCACACACACACACACACACACACACACACACACACACACACATCTGCAATCCACATGGAAGTCCCCTGGATCAAACACCTGGGCTATATACTCCCACTTTGTTCGCACTGGTATCATGAAAACGGCTTTAAAAATTCCTCACCTTGCTCATCTAGACCTCCTGCTTTTGTGGGCACCGTTCCATTAACCCCACAACAGCCGTTAAACTCTCTGGTCTGAGGTGGATGTAACACTGGTTTCTAAAGCTGAGGAGAGTTACAGCATTACAAGCCAAACACTAAGCCAGCAGACGGGTGGGCAGACAGGCCCTGTCTCTTTCCATAGTCCTTCGTTTATGCTGGCTGCCATGGTGATCAACTACTTTTTTTTTTTTTTACGTTACCTATGCTACTGGCTACTCTCTCTCTCAGACATGCATACACACACACAAACACACACACACACACACACACTAAAACTCGTGAATCAACGGTCCTCTTGGAGACAGGTGCAGAATCATTGCTGCTGACTCACAATGCAAATCTTACAAGCAGGCCCTCCATGTTGCTTTATTGATTTTCAAGACATGTAAATACAGCGCACAACAGGTCGCCATTTCAGCCTGCTCTGGTGTGCGGACCAAAGTCAGGTTAACCACACTGCAAAAGCCACTCAGCAAGTCAGGCATGGATGTTAGAGATGGCAGCCAGGTTAGGTAAAGGAGGTCAACAGTCATCAGCAGAATCACAGAAGCAGCCTGAAAGCAAACATACTTCAGACGACGGAGAGCAGTCAAACCATTACTCAAGACAGCACACTATAAGGTACACATCAGGGTGTCCTTACTCACAAACCACTGCAAATCATTGCATTTATTGCATACATCCTGAACACAAAGAGAAAAAGAAGGAGAGAGATGTGTGGCCACCGCGATCATGATGTATGTAATGTTCATTACCAAACTGCAGGACAATTTTGACAACAAGAAAGAACAAAGAAACAATGACGAAATAAAAACAAAACATAGCTAATGAGTCCATTGCATGTCACATGAGAGGACTGTGAGAAGAACTCCTCCACATTCAACCTATAGTGGTGTCGTGCACTTTCATTCAGTACAAAAATTATGAAAAACCATTCAAAAATAAGCAAGCTAGCCTGCTAATATTGTAAGGACCTACAAAATATTTGGGACACTATATATATATGCATATACATATACATAAAAACTTAATTCTGCCCATGTGTGCTCCTTACAATATTAACAGGCTAGCTCGCTCATTTCTGAATGAATCTATATGGCCCTCTAACAACAGAACTATAGGTTAAATATGCCAGAGTTCTCCTTTAAGTGATCCCCTAAAGTGTGCGCATAGGGGCAAGTGATGCTCGGGCCACACATCAGTCTGCCTCTCCCTCTCCCTCTCTCTCTGGTGGTCTCTGTTCTCTGATACCTCTTCACAGTGCCCTGGATGGGTGGGCTCACATCCACGTAGTGCTGCAGCCCAGCCAAGAGAGGGTTTGCTGGGCCAGACAGTGTCACTGTCTCACTCTTCATCCCCCCTGAGCTCACCTGTTTGCTCCTGACGCACACATGTTTAAAATGTACCACAAGACACAAAGGTACACGTACACACATACACACAAAAAGAGAAATATCTGTCAATCGTGGAGAAATAAGAACCAAAATGTATCCTCTATTCATTGTAAGCAGCACTAGTCACTCCCAGGTGACTCAATGGTAGATTTGACCTCTACTGTATAGCCCTACTACTGTTCAACCCATAAGCCAACAGGCTCTGTACCCTACAACAGAAGTGTCAAGCCTGTTGAACACATTAAATATTATCTGACTTCCCACATCACAGACTGGCTATACTGAGCTCAGAGTTGCCATAGTGATCATGTCTGATGAGGTCCAAATACAGCCCATCGGATCACACGGGGGGAAAAATCTCTCAGACCATCTACTCCTATCCCCCTCTCTGGCTTAATGATAAATCACTCATGCCCTTTGCAAACACTGAAGATCCTCTGAGATCTGTTAAAGCGATCAGTCTCATCTCCTCTTACAGATAAGTCAGGGATGTTTCGTTCAACATCAAAGCCTGTCCTGCCTGTGACCTGCTCTCTGTGGTAGCAGCATAATGAATTGGTATGAATATGGAGCTGCTGTTTGACAGTGACAAATGGCTGACATTGAGAAGAGGTGAAGTCACCCTGGGAACATCGCTGCCCTGTCTCATCGCAAATTGTCATAACTGATACAGCTGATACAGCTCGGCCAGAAAAAGTGAGAGCCTTTTTGGGGGATTTGTAATTTCCAAGCAGGGAAACTTGTGATTTTATTGTTTTCTCCATGATCACGTCATGTGGTCTTATTTTATTTATTTATTAATCTATTTTTCAGTCTCTGTCAGCCTGAGCCTGATGTTCATATCTAAGTCATCTGGGACTACTAGTCAGAATTTCCATGGAACGGAGTAGGTGCCTTAGCAGGAAAACAAAAGGCACAGCACACGCACCACTGACAGACAGGCTGTCTGACGGCCTGACTGGTGCCAAAATGCCACGGCAGGGATTTTGCCACTCAGGCATGTTGGGTCAGGTAGACATAGCTCACAGTTCCCACACACTTACTTGATTTCTTACCACAGTACAATAACAATAAAAGCAAAAGCAAGCCTTCTCTGACAGAGATCTCTGACAAGCCCTTAGACTGGGCACTGTGGAAAGGCTAAGATTCAAACAGGTGATTAATGTATGATATTTAGTATTATGAAGTCTAATGTATATGTTATGTGAGATTACAAAGTCCTGAAGTCTAATGTCTGATAATGAGATTATGAAGTCTTAAAGTGTGATATTTGAAAAAGTATGATATTTGAAATGATGAAGTCTTGAAATGTAATTTTATCATATTTGAGATGACCAAGTCTTGAAGTCTAATATATGGTATTTGAGATTGTGAAGGTAATTAAGATTAAATACCCCAAAGTGATAGAGTCCACTGACAGAAGACAGAAGGAAGTGACAGGGTTCAGTACATTTAGTACACCTAGTACTTTTTTGCATGCTTATTTCTGGCACACTTCATATTAAATCTTAAATTAAAGGTGTTAAAATGTCATCTGAGCATGCAAATACCACCCAGTCTAACAGATTGTTTTATTAGTAGATGTAGGTACACACTAGTGGAAAACTTTTGGGTGTGAACATCAAAGCTGACACACACGAACGAGTGTAACAAAGAAAAAAGAGTATGTAGGTACTTGTGCGTGTACGTGTACATGCATGCCCAATTTCACATCCGTGTCTGTGTGTTCGTGTTTTTATACACGTGCAGTCCCATTGTTGTGTGTATGTGTGTGTTCTTTTCCCCTTACCCCAAAGAGGTGCCCCAGAGGTCAAGCTCAGTGCTGAGGTCAGTACTGGGCAGCAGGTCATGTGGGAACTCTAGCTCCTCCCCCTCCTCTGCCTGCTGGCTCCAGCGCTCCTTGTCCTCGGCCGGGTAGCGTGGCCGTGGTGACGGGCTGCTGCTCCCCCGCGGCGCGTCCTCTCCGTGGGCGGCAGCGGCACTGGGCAGCGAGGTGTGAACGGCTCCGTTCTCTGCCCTGCTGCTATCTCTCTTCTCCCCTGTTGATCCCTCTGTGTGAACTTCAGCCTAGGAGACACACAGACGGAGACGCCCGCTTAGACAGCAGATATCTTTGGCGATGGATCATTGATCGTCTCGCAATGGCAGTTAGTGATGATTTGGTGTCAGTTGCATAAGGATCACAGATCAAACAAAAACCATATGGTTAGTACGCAGACACCAAGTACACACAAACACACACTTAAGCAAATATCGCAAAAGGTAAACAAACACACCCTCTTTAGTGCCGAGGTAAGCCATTCCACACAACACACCCTGACCTTTTGTCCAAGACAAAGCGATCAAATTACACCACACAATCACACATCACGCCGTGCTAGAGTCCGATAGTCATGAAACTGAAACAGGACTCGCAGGCACTCCTTGAGGATACTCACGCCAATAGCACTGTTTACCCAAACAAAGCAGATGTCTTATTATTCATAAATCTACTAAACAGAATCTCTGCTTTTATGTGACAACCATTTTGCTTCTTACATAAATCAGTTGATGCTCAAACCACAGATGATTGGAACATTGACATGATTGAAATTATTTTTCCTTCAATGTGACTAGTCCTGTCTGGCTTGTTTACAATCCTCAAATCTCGCTAACTGTTGCACAGCAATAGGGTGTTGTCCATTGTGTTGTAAGACAAGCGTTATTAAAGCTAATGTTATAATCCTACCCAGCCTACCTACATACCCAGCATATATATTCATTTAGCACAGGCCTACTTGCGACCTTCTTCAGATAAGCTGCCTGCCATTTCTTAATCAATCCTGTTTCATTTCCAGTTTCATTAATGTTATATCAATGTGGAATCAAGTGCAACATCGCAAAAACACTGAAATGGGAAAATGTATTCTTTAATATCAGGCCAAGCAGGTGATAAATAAATCAGTCGCAGCTAAAGATTACAGTGAAGGACTTCGCCTCCTGCCGAGGCCCCATCATCGATTCACAGATGGGGGGTATATGATTACAAGCACAGCCCTGCACATAACTGGATCATGTGACAAGGCCGTTACTCTGGAGTACATTAGAGACATACCACCTGGCACACTCAGAAACAATTATGACTTCCCATAAAGGGAACCCTCGACATCTTACACACACACACACACACACACATACACACACACACACACGTTCAATTCATGCTCAGCACAGACACATGAATGTACTCTTTCAAAAGAGAAGATGAGAGAGTATGTTCACTCATGCAGAAGTCAGAGCTGTGCTCACAAACACGCACACACTTACGCAAAAGCGTTATCAACAACTGACTGCTTTAGAAATCGAGGTCACCACATATCTAAAAGTAGCAGTCTTCCTTAGTAGAGCATGCACAGCCACTAAAACCACACTTGGTTCTGTAGCTGCATTGAAAAAAAGGAGCTGAAAACCCCACACATTTGTTTTCATTCTGCAGGTGTGGGAGCAGATCCAAGGGAAGAGAGAGAGAGAGAGAGAGAGTGTGTGTGTGTGTGTGTGTGTGTGTGTGTGTGAATTCTGAATACAAATTATATTTGCATACTGAGTCTGACATAAAATGAGGTTTGCATACTGAGCTTGTGGACCTGAATTCTTGATTTAACACAACAGCGGCCAATCAGGTGAGACTTAAGGTGAAGGTATCAGTGAATAAATACTTTACTATCAACAGCAGCAACAAATAACTCCACAGATAAGTCTCTAAAACATGTAAACATTTACACTCGAATGTAAGGAGAGTATGACTAGTCACGATTTTCAGTAGAAATATATTTGAAAACATGTTCTGTCTACTTCTCAGAGTTAAGTAAGGTTCAATCTCTGGAAGCCAATGTCCAATTCTAATCACCCATGACAACCCCATTGTGCAGCATCAGCTTTTATTAGGGGCCCCTAGTCATAAAACGGTTCCTGAATTTAAGTGAATCTCTTGTTAAAAGATTCACTATGGTTCCCCCCCTTCTCTCTCCCTCTCTCTCTCTCTCTCTCTCTTTCTCTGCACCTGTGTTCCTGCATCACAAAGCAGAGCCCCGGCGAGCTCCCCTGCTTGGCTTTTTTCTTTACTCTCTCTGTGGGCCTTTCTGAACAAAGAGTCACAGGCTGGGATCACCTTACCTTACACTCACATGCAAATTACCTGGGTGAAGTGGATGAAATTGGTCAGAGGAGTGTTGTTTTGCTTTTGTTTTTTTGTAAATAAAAGTTCCAATTGTACCACTGGCATGTATGTTCATAAGACAGACAACAGGACCAAAGCATTTAATCCTTAAAGATGAGTGTGTGCTGGTCGAGAGTTACTGCGATGTTTTAGAGCAACAAGAAGCTTGACCCAAAACCTCACGACTGAGTGTAAACCTCTCTTGTTTCTATTCATATTGATGAGCTCCCCACTTTGTTCAACCCTCTCTGCCAAGTGCCTTTACTCCCCTCTCTTGAGCCTGTTTCTGTTATCCCCCTTTTCTCCTTATCCAAACTAATTAGAATCAAATCCCTCTGAGGTAAACCCAGAAACAAGCATTAGGTGAATTAAGTCACAGCACAGTGAATGGAAAACTAAGTCTGACAGACCCACAGCTGGTAATGGTCTCATGTCAGGCACTGTCAGGGAGTTAAGCAAGCTCTACCATGTTTGTTCTTTAACAAACACGGTAGAGCTTGCTTTAAACTAGTAATGTTTGTTCTTTGACACCCATTTCAAAGCACCCTCGGAACAGATGCTCACACTTGCAACCTGAGTTCTCAAGCTTTGCGTTGATGTGCTCTGTGAGTCAACTTCCTGTTTCCTCTCAGAGACGACACCTACACCAAAACATCCCTGCTGCTCTACGTCAAAACGTTTCAACATCAGTATACTGAAGCAGTTACTAGAGACTAGAAACTCTGGGTAAAATAGTCTTGTCTGTTATGCTTTTATATAGAATGTTAGCTTTGAGGCAATATGTCTTTTTTTAAAAGGCACCGTATATACATAACACTCATCTGACCCCCTCAGCTGGATATAGTGAATACAAAACTGAGGCAATGAGGCATGCAGTGGTTAATGGTAAACCACTGTTTTATTCTCTTCCAGGGTGAATGACTGGCCGCTTTGACCCAAGGCATAGGCAAGTTGAATGGCAGACCCCTGAGTGTCCCTTCAGCCCCCTTACTAAGCGTTAACAGCATGGGATGCTAGCTTGGGTGGTGGGACTCCTCCATTCAGAGATGCTGAGAGGAGGACAGGGACCTATGGCAGGCAACCACAGCTCTGTACACATGAGGGAATAATGCACTGCTTGCACGAGGACATGTGGACACATGTGGACACACACACACACACACACACACACACTGAATTATGTATGCTCTATTGAGTATCTGTTAAAATGGCACATCAGCTAACAGTAAGCTGATGGTACAAACACGCGCTGACTGCTAAAGCATGCCGTCTCACACACACACAAACACAGTGCTATAATGTAGCAAGCACTATAAAGACAGCACATTAATTTCAAGTTATCAAAGTCCACATACAGACAAATGTCAGCCATGCATTAACACTGACCACAAATACATCTCACACAATCACAACATCTACCTACTATGGCACTAGATGATGATGACGATGTCACACTCACACTCACCTTGGCGAGCAACACACACTCAGACACAAACACATGCGCGTGCGTGCAGGCAGGGCTGTAGTCCTAGCAACAGAGCCTCTATTCCTGCTTCTGCGTCTC
The DNA here is from genome assembly GCA_027481765.1 of Tenualosa thibaudeaui. Taxonomy (NCBI): domain Eukaryota; kingdom Metazoa; phylum Chordata; class Actinopteri; order Clupeiformes; family Clupeidae; genus Tenualosa; species Tenualosa thibaudeaui. The sequence goes on along the minus strand of JAIFZK010000012.1, from coordinate 5,350,145 downwards.
CTGCTGTTCCCTGTCCCCGCTCTCGTTCTCCTTCCTGCTCAAGCACGCGTGGCGACTGCCGGGCAGAGGGCTCTGTGTGTTTTGATCCGGTCTGAGGGCACAAATGTGCTGCAACACATGCTTCTACTGCCACTGCTGCTGGTGCTGGTGGTAGCGGAGTCTTTGCTACTCCTCCCTGGGCTCCTGAGTCAGCTCACTTCTCCCCCTCCTTCTCCCTCTCTCTCTCTCTCTCTCTCTCGCACTCTCTGTGTCTCTCTATCCCTCTCGTCTTCCACCCTCCCTCCCTCTTCCAGTTTCTGTCGCGCTCCTGCTAAATTTCCATTGCCCTTGCGAGGGCAGCTGTGGCGTCTGAGAGGCAACGGGATCAGAGAGTGAGTGAGCAGGAGAGGGATTCACAACAGAGAGAAGGCAAGACCAGTGGTGGTTGGATGTAAGTCTGTCAGCGTGTGTGTTTGTGTGTGTGTTTGTGTGTCTGTCTGACTGACTGAGTGCCTGAATGAATGACTGACAACAGGGCAACCACAGGACTCATGAGTAGATTTCCCCTCCCCTCCTGTTTCTCACCCCTCCCCAACCCTCGCTCATTCACTTGCTCTCTCGCTCTCTCCCTCCCTCCTCCACCTCTTTCTTGCAAACTCCACACAACTGCACAGACGTTGGCCCCTCCTACTTTTCTCTATTTGTGACAATTCCACCTCCCTTTTCCTCTTCTTCTCTCTCTCTCTCACTTCTTCTCTTTTTTCCCTCTCTCCTGTCCACTATGTTCCTGCCAAGGGACCGAGGGCTGCACTTGAACAGTCCCACTGCAGGTGAATTTTGGGAACCTGGGAAATGGACCAAAGGTCACACTTTGAATGCCCCCCTCCCCCTTCACTCCCAGCAGGGATCATGTTTCAAACAGTCAAACTCTGGTTACTGTCGTGACCTGAAAACAACCAAATACACACACACACCAAAGCGTGCCTTCATACATGCATGCATGAAGTATGGAGCAGTGCACCCACACACACAGACACATAGACACACACGTCTGTACACTTCCCCCACTCAGACCTCTTTTCAAATTGCTCCCCTGGCCCCTAATTAGTGGGGGCCCTAATAACTGTCTGCACCCGCCCCTTTAAGACCAACACACACACATGTACGCGCACACACACACACACACACACACACACACACACAAACACATAACCCCCAACCCCCAATTTTAACAGTGGAGCTGGGTGATTTTAAGCCTAGGGAACAATAACAGACATCTTTCTGTGTATTCCGGACGTACTAGCTAACAAATGAGCTCAGTTTTCTGGCAGTGTTGTGGCAATTGTTGCTGTTTGTAATCTTTCCACTCACTATTTCTTACTGACTTGTATCGTGAAGGCATTCTTGGCCCATGACAGTAGAATCTCAAAAAGCATGCATCACACACATGTAGGCAAACACACACACACACACACAGTGCATGGTCAATTGTAGCCATTTACTACCTGATGTGGAGGCTCAGAATGGTCAGCCTGAGGTGGGAAGAGTACAACGCTGTCAGAGGTGCCCTCTTGTGGCTGTGACAGGGAGGTGCACAGAGAGACAAACACACATCACCTCATCATGTGTTGTGGCCTAGCTCAGCAGAGAGAGACATGACACATCATGGTCCATACAGGAACTTTGAGTCATTCCATGACAGAAATAATCAAAACTGCAGTTATGTTTGGAGCAAACCAAAGTGCAACGAAATACACATTCAGAGCCAAAATGACAGAAAGAAAGAAATGAGACATAGAGAGAAACAGAGAGAGAGAAAGAGAAAGAGGAATTAACCAAAAGCTCCATAAGGAATGTTTACATTGATCCTATTACGCTAATCCCTGAATTCCAGTCTTTCTGGGTGGTTCAGCCTCATTTGAGGGCTATGCTACAGCAAAGCTAAGCACCGCTAATCCTCTAGAACTTGGGTTAAGAGCACTGACAGGGCTGTGTTTAAGGATACTAGTACATAAATGGCATGTGACACATCTACCAAAGGGCAGTGTTCAGAGCTCCCTAAAACTGATGATGCAAATCATTTAAAGAAAGTTTGATTATTAGTGCCACAGCTGTTCCCACAGGGTTTATTTTCATAATTCCATGTTATCCCAATGTAGTGGAAACATTGGAACGAAATAGCATTGTTTTTATCACTGAAACAGTCTCTACAAGTCAACTCTGTTTCTGAGTATTGTTGTTTGGGTACATTGCCCCTGATACTGGTAATCAATTTCTTTTCTCTGGAGTACTTTAATCATCAGTAAATGATCATGTTTAATCAGAGCACATTGAACTGGTAATGTGCTTACTCAAAAGGTTGCACATTGTTTCATCGGCATTAGATAACATTGTAAATGTGATCTGAAATAAAAGATGCACAATATAGAAATCCAGTGGAGAAATCAAGTCCACAGGAGAAATCCAGTGTGATTCAATCCATAGCCCTGTTGTTTGTGGTCACCAAGTGCTGTCTGTAGGAAAAAGAACAAGAACATCTGAAATAGCAAACCAACAGCTGTGGCCCATTCAGTTAGTTTTAGCTAGTTTATCAATTCAGTCTATGTTATAATTTTCTTCTTTTTCCAACCAACAGTACACAGTGACTTCCAACAACTGGGCTATGGATTGATTCACACCAGATTTCTCCTTTAATCATTTGCACTGCAGTATATGCCTGAATTCTCAAATGTTATTTCCCTTGATTTGCCTTTTTCCTGATAGGAAACTATATTTGGACACATCCCAACTTGCTTTGAGTGATTAGATAAGCAGAGCGGATCTAACATTGGTCTCCTCCAAACATTAAAAAAAGCATTCTGGCAAATCTTTAGTATTAATGCCAACTCTCAAAGCCTTGGTTGCCAAACAGACACACATGGCAGCACTTGCATGAGGTCAAGCCTCAGTTAGCCACAAAGCCTTTAAAAGACAAAGCTTCACAGCTCTTAGTCCTCTACATAACACAGCACAGCAGCTCAGTTTCTCACATAGACATGCCTCCTACTATGACAGTGCACAGCCAACCAACCCAAAATGCCAACACCCACACAATCAATGTGGCAGTTAAACATTTACAGTTATGCATTTAGCAGACGCTTTGATCTAAAGCAACCTACAAAAAGAGGATAAACATTCAAGCTACAGCACAATTAAAAATCTAACTAAGAGTGCAACTTGCTAACATTGGCAGGAGATACAAGTGCAGGAGTGTGATAAAAGTACAGTAGTGAGAGAAAGTGTGTGTGTGTGGGGACATTCCAGGTGTGTTGTAGTGTAGTAGGTGCTAGGTAGTAGGTACTGTCTAGCATGTTTTCTACACAAAGATAGGTTAATTGATATTTGTGTTTTATCGACAGTATAATAAAATGATTCTAACATGCTATTAAATTAAATGTAACTTATAATAAGAATAAGATTCTATACCTTCTACCTTTACGTCTCTGGTAAACACTACTACAGTTAACCGCCCAGACAGCTTTGCAGCACAGCACCTGAGTTTCCCCACATGCCTTCCTCCTGTGGCAGCGCACATGCAAGGCTTGTCAAGGGCAGCTTGACACCAGCGTCGGCACGCCGCACCAGGGTGGGAATGCAAACAGCACAATGCCGCAGCACTACAGCAGCAGCTCCCCAAAGGACAGGGACCCTTGCTCAAGTCAGCACAGAGAGAGACAAGCGCAAGGATAACACCACCACTGACTGTAGTGCCATGTGTCGACACACAGGTACATTCCCCCTGATACTGGTAATCAATTTCTTATCAATTTTTGCTTTAATCATCAGTAAGCAAATGATCACGTTCAATCAGACCACATGAAACTAGTAATGCAGTTACTCAAAAACTTGCACAATGTTTCATCGCCATTAGATTGCATTGCACATGTGATCTGAGCACAGAGAGAGCCAAGCACAAGGGTTACACTGCCACCGACATTAGTGTCAAGTATCAACACACAGGTACATTCCCTTGATACTGGTCAAGTTGGTCAAGTTGAAGTCGATTCCCCTCATAGGACTGCAGTGCTGCACTGCCGCGGTATCGGCAGGCTACCGTCCCTTACCGGCACGTCCGGAGAGCTGGTCTCGTTGCCCATGGCAGAGGAGGGTGTGGCTGGGATTAACAGACACTGTCACCAAGCTGATCTCACATCAGTCCAAGTCGGTGGAGGCCACACAGCAGCCGGAGAATCTATAGTCCACTATCACCAGAACCAGAACTGTCTTGATTGGTCCAGTTGAGGAGAGAGAAAGAGAACCATGTAAGTCCTAACCAGCAAGTACCATTAGCAGCCAGCTGACAAAGCTCTCACTAGCTCAAACACTCTCAGGGCCCTTGGAAGTTATGCAAATGGTATGAGAAATGTGTTTGTCTCTATATCTGTGTGTGTGTGTGTGTAGCTGTCATGTGTTGAGATTAGAGGCCTGTGATGTCAGAGCTTTCTCCCAGAACAAAGTGCAAGGCTGCTCTCTCCTGGCAGAAACAGAGACTCCTGGGAGAAGTGGGAACCTTCGGTCGCCTCCCACACAGCGAAAATGTTAATCAGGTCCTGAGGGAACCTTTATACCAACCACTGAACAATCCAGATGAACAGGAACAGGAGTGGCACATAAAACACACACACACGCACACACACACACAAAACACACAAGTTCAAGTGTTTAACAGACAAATAAAACAAAGTTAGTCTGGGCAAACAAAGTTACTCCAAATACACAAACTTCTGTGCTTTCTCCAAAGTTGTGGGAGAGGCTGATTCTCGCCACATATGCATTCAGTCAAACTTGTTGGTAGTTCACAGGGTTCATAAAAGGGAACTCAACAAAAGAACCCCAAAATGTCATGATTATGAGAACTGCAGTGGAGCCATAAAATGAGTCTCACCAGTCATAATAGCTCAGCTGCACATGCGAGTGCTATACTCCAGATGGGGCTTTACAGTGGGAGTGGGTGGGTGAGGACAAAAACAGATTGATCTGGATTTTGCATTTGCCGCCTCCTCCTACATGAATCAGCAGCAGGGCTTTGGCAAACTGTTGGCTTGCAGGTGCGTAAGACATGTGATTCTCTCAAATATGAAATACCAGACACATGCCAAACTAGCCACACACACACACAGACACACAATTATTTTTTTTCCAAAATCAGTATGAATGAGAACTAGTGCAAACACACACACACACACACACACAGTGTGTAAAATCTCAAAAAGCAGTTCAGGCTTAAATCTCCCTAACAAAAGCACGGAAATGGGCAGCTGTTTCAGACCAAGTCAAGTGGAGCTGACCTAAAATAAGGGCTGCCAGTGGAAAGTTCTGTGCAAAGGCCAAACCACTGACAAGAGGCAAATCATCTACAAAGAGCTAGAGAGGTGGGTGTTGCACCATCCGCTTTGTGGATTTCACATCTGGTGAGAGAGCTGTCAATGTGCGCGTGGTCATGGGGGAATACAAGCAAAAAGGGGATTATTGGATCCCACAAGTCCACCTGCAGCTGTGCCCAGTCTAGCCAAGACCAAACAAACTGAAGGACTCTAAAGAGCTACTGCGGGGGTTGCTGTTTCTACAGATAAAGACTAGTGCACTCATTCTCCATTCATCCAGAGTAAAAATATACATGAACCTCTGCTCCCAAGGTGCTTTGGTATTGTCTCACAATATAACATTTCTCTTAAGTTTGGATGCATTTCAGAAATGGACAAAAATGTCTAATAGCTCATATAATCTTTTATTCTAAAAAAACTGTCACCTCCTGACAAGACTGCAAGACTTCCAGTAAAACGTCAAGGGGAGGGACATGTTTCCCATGTTTGCCACTAACAGCAAACACACATCCTGATTCTCCCAAAAGCTTTCAGTCCAGGCTTGGTGTCTCTTAAGATGCTTTCAGACATTACTGTGTGTCTGTCTCCCTTTCTCTCTCCTTCTTTGAATCAGACAGTTTTTATTGCCCGATTCTTTTTCCTGCCTGTCTCTTTGCCCCTCTATTTATTCCTTCCTTGTTCGGCCATCTTTTATTTTTCCCCTCAACCCGGAGCCTCCTCCAACGCTCCCCACTCGCCACTGATCCTCAGGCCATTAATCTCTCTGCCTCTCCGCAAGTCTTCACATCCGTCCTGTCTGCCAAAGATATGTGTGAGAAAACTGTTTACTCAAGAGCCTGTTCATCTTCTTTAGCACTGCGCCCGCCTGCACACACACACACACACACACGCACACACACACACACATACACACACACACACGCACAGAAGCTTCAAACACTCATTGCACACCACAGACAGAGTGGGATGAGACAGAGTGGTGAGATATGATAAACACACTGTGCTAACAAGTTGAAGAGGTCGGGTAACTATAACTGTATATCAGCGCTGTACATTTGCAACACTGTTTGTGTTGCATAGCCAGGTGATTCAAGCACAGAGGTGGACTTTGGACAAAGGTTGGACAGAGGTGGACTTTGGACAAAGGTTGCCAACTTAAGCACAAAGGGCCCCCCACTACCAACAGACTGATTAACACCTAATATTTTTTTCTACTTTTTGATTCATTAATCATAAAAACATAACCTACACTAAAATGGAACCAGAATGACATTCTATTATTATTATTTATTATTATTATTGTTGTTGTTATTATTATTATTAGTAGTAGTAGTACTGTTATTATTATTATTGTTGTTATTAATATTATTAGCATCTCAAAAATATTTATGAATATTGCATGAGAGCATCCAAGTAGGAAAAAGGTAAAAAACAATCTGCACCAGTTCAAGCTTCATCAAGGCGAAAAATCAGTTTTGGTTGAGAAAACATTTCCCAGGAAATAGTGTGGATCATTATAGTGAATGGAGAAATAAGCCTTTGGTGCACATAATGCGTATCACTGGTCACTAGATATGGGGTTGCTGGGAGGCAAATTTCTACGTGGTCCTAGTTTGCTGGAGAAATATGCTTAAATGGAGCGGATTTCTCACCCCCCTATAACATTTATCCTTCAATTCTGGAATTGCCCTTCTATCTGAAGCAATCCTGAGAGATGCAATCCTTGGCTGTAATCTGTTTAGAGAGACTGTGTGACCGAGTGGGTGACCCAGTGCCCAGGGCACCGGTCCGGGAGTAATCCCAGTGGGCTAATCCTATTGGCATCCATCAGGTGCCAGATTGCACTGTCTGTGAAACAGGGCGGCGGCTCCGTCTGTGGATGCCAGGGTCACGCCTGGACCTGGGCTCAGATTAAAGCACGAGTCCGAGTCAGATGACACCTCCTCTCTGACTCCCCCTGCTGTTGTCTCATTGGTTGTCTCATAACACAACCACACACACACACACACACACACACACACACACACACACACACACACACAAGCGCACAGAGAGGCAGAGACACACAGACGTGGTCACACACACACACAGTCAGACAGTCTTACTCACTCTCACACACACACACACACACACACACAGTCAGACAGTCTTACTCACTCTCTCTCACACACACACACACACACACACACACATACACACACACACACACACACACATGCACACAGATAATTATTAAAGGTTGGTGGGCCCCTACTAAACACGGACTTGTCAGATATCTGCAGAGCTTCTTTCGATAGAACACTTGCTTCTGCAGTTGACCGCGCAAGGCCAACCCCAACACAGAGTGGTAATAAAAGCATCAGGAGTGCACACTTAAGCCCTATCATTTACACATCAATTTTACAACAGCCCTTATTCCCACAACATGACATCAGTACAGACTGCGAGAACAGAGCGTCTGAGTAAAAATAGCAAAATAAATAAATAAGCTTAAGTAGGCCTTGATGATTCACACTCATACTGGCCAACACTGGGTAAGTCAGTCCTGCTGACCGCCTCCCCAACACCACAAGGAAAGTGTGTGTGTGTGTGTGTGTGTGTGTGTGTGTGTGTGTGTGTGTGTGTCTCATGTGACTGAGCAAACTGCTGTGTAGGGGTACAAGGTTTGTCAGGAAGCACTGACCTGAATATGAAACGCTTTATAAATAGAATCCCCACTCCTCTCTCTCTCACACAAACATACACACACACACATACACACACACAAACACACTCTACACCCCCATGTTCCTGCACAAAGATCAGTAAGAATTTATTTCCGTCTCTGCCTCCTGCAAGGTGGTGTCACGCACTTGTGTTTCATACCAAAATACAGCCTCCCACAATCTCCCAATTACACCAGCACTGCTGACACACCGACCATGACTCCAGACACCACACCACAACTTAACTTAACATACCACAAGAACCATCCACCTCGCTAGGTTTAGCTTTAGCTTCAGAAACATTTCAACCACCATATTCAAGTGTTCAGCCACAGGAGCACATGAAGTATATTTAGTATATATGCATATTTTGTTTACCTGACTGGCGTTAAGATTCTGAAATGTCCCAGCATGCCATTGGTGAGGGTCCAGCGACAGCTTGTCAGGCACGTGGGAGAGAGGGAGAGAGACAGAGAGAGGGAGAGGGAGCATGGGAAGGGCTCCTATTCTCCCTGCGTGCGCGAGCGTGTGAGAGAAGCAGGGGCTACCTGTTTTAGTTTTTTTTTTTTTTTTTTTACCTCAGTCAGCAGCGCAAGAGCTAGAACTGCAGTCATATGATGAGCAGACAATCGAGCCAGGCCCCTCTTTTCCCCTCCCCTTCCCTCCCCTCACACACTCACACACTCACACACACACGTACATCTCACCCAGTCTGAACAGCATTCAACTGAGGACCCTACAAATTTTTGAAGAGCCACTCAAACAAAGGCTAATCCAACAGGGTAGTAATCACAAAGGGGAGAGAAGCTGGATCCTCTGTCCTGCCAAACACTTCTCTCCCCAGACGCCACTGACCACAGCTTCACCTCCTCCAGCCCTACATTAGGCAAGCTCTATTTTGAGTGGGCACCACCAGTCCGACACCCCCACCCCTCACACACACACACACACTCCATTAAGTTGCAAATATCAACAACACACAAGGTAGTTGTTTATTTGTCGGCTTACGACAGCAAAGGATTTTTAAAAAATCTTGACAAGCTTGTCCATATCTGCAGCAAGATGTTTTTTTAAGGGGTAAGAGACACCAGACGGTTAAGGAAGCACAGGCTTGCTGACAAAAATCTTACCAGAGTCGGCCTCAAGAAGACAAGAAGACTGATACCCAATGGATCTGTCTCTTTCCACCAACACAAGCATATTTCAAAGCCTTTACAGACATGCACAAACACTCACCCAGCCCTACAGAGGGACCACAATGAGAGAGTAACTCGAGCCCACAGGTTCACGTCTGGTGGATGTCTGCACCTCAACAGGAGCTCTTAAATTATGGGTGTTGTGTTGTTAGGGGGTAAGCAACTGCTGTGGGACTGCCTTGCTTGTTGCCTGCCTTCCAGCCTTTGACAGAGGAAGAGAACATTGCGATGCTATATCTGTTCCTCGTTCTCTGCTTGCCTGGAAGGGGTGGTATGAGCAGAGGGGGTAGAGGGGCAAATGGGGGCTATTAAGAGGGTGAGGAAGAGGTGAACAAGGTGGTGGTGGTGGTGGTGGTGGTGGCGGGGGGTTGAATTGAAGTTGTCAGTTGCGTCAGTGGCATGTCATGGGTTAGGATGGTGTGGTCACATGGAGGGTGTTTTGATGGTGTTTGGGTGTTTGGGAGGTAGTGGTGGTGGTGGGGTTGGGGGGTGGGGGTTGGCAGCATGTGAGGGACACTCTTTCACTGACAAGCCAACACACAGGGACCTGGGCAACGCTGTAAACAAACACCCCAACCTGGCAGGAGAGCCCCTGCTCTTCCTATTGCGGTCTCACGCTCACACCTCAGGGGCTCAGGGGCCTGCACTATGACACAGCAGATTTTCAACCCCCACCCGGTCGAAATCGCCCTTTCTCTCCCTCTCCCTATTAACCCCCCCATTGATCTCTTTCATCTGGCTTTCTCCCTTCATCCGACTCTGGAGGGCATGTGCGATTTATATTGATGTTTGTGTTGTTCAAGATTTTCCAGTCCCTTTAATCCTTCAGAAATTCTTAGAATCTTTCACAGTGTCTCAATGCTCTCCACTTTTATCCCCTTTCTCTCCTGTCCTATTACTACTCATTAGGCCCCCAGAGGCACAAGTGAGACTGGACTTGCTGCCCTATAATGCTCCCTGTCTGATACCATTCTCTCTTTACACTATGCTCACTGTGCCTGTGAGTCTAACAGTGTAGATATTTCAGTGTTTTAGGGTTTTAACCGCAGGTTACACAAACCGTCGGCCTGCTGGCCACAGCAATGAAATGGTGAAGAAGAAGCAAGACCTTATAGAGAGGCAGAAAAGTTGAAAAACACGAAAGCGAGAGAACAAAAAGAGAGAAAAAAGTAAGAGTGATAATGTGGGAAAAGCAGAGATCCATCCATAGGGTCATTCTTACAGCATTGCGGTAAACACACACACACACACACACACACACACACACACACAGAAGCCTCAACCCATACTCAGGCAGCGGGGACATTTCCCACACATCAGCAATACACCATGAACACACGATCTCTCTGTCCTCATGCATCACTGAGAGAGGCAGTGAGGCTGTATCTGTGAGGCTCCTTCTGACCAGCGCTGCACCATGACTACAACAACCCAATCATGCCTGACCTCTTCACTGCATCCCACTGATGCAACCCCCCACCTCGTCCCCCAACCCCACAGTAATTGCTGGGTAGCTGGCTCTGAGACGGATGGTTGATTGCTAATGGCTGGAAACTATGCTAAAACAGCATCCCTCCCCCCTTCCCAAACACATATTGTACTCACAACAGCAGCAGCACAGCGTTGAGTGTGAGTACTGTAAGTGTAGACCTAGAGCTGAAGTGACAAGACTTACTTCTGTTATAGAAGTTACTTCTATGCTATCATTGTAAAAAATATATATATTTTGGGGCAGCCATGGCCTACTGGTTAGGGCTTTGGGCTTGTAAACCAAGGGTTACAAGTTTGATCCCCAACCAGTGGCCCATGGCTGAAGTGCCCTTGAGTAAGGCACCTAACCCCTCACTGCTCCCCGGGCGCTGCTATAGCAGGCAGCCAACTGCTCCAGATTAGTGTGTACTATGCTGTGTGTGTTTCACTAATTCACGATTGGGTTAAATGCAGAGAACAAATTTCCGTCACTGGATCAAAAAAGTATAGATTATTATTATTTTTATGAAAGATAGCAATATGACATCCATCCTGGCAATAAGACAACTATTCAAATCACTGATAGGAAGGCTGTCAATGCCGCGAAATAATTTGCAACATAATTTGCCATTGCCACTTTTTCCTCATAAAGACTTCCAAAGAGTACACATCAGAGAGGTCTGTTTAAATGCAGCTCCTTCCATGGGTGTTTTACCATCTTCCCCCATCAGCTGACTTCTCTCAGCCTCTCTTTCCGCCTCCTTCTTCTCTACGGTCTTCATCCTATAGATTTTCTCTCCCTCCCCCTCTCTGTTTCCTGCCATCTCTCTCTACCCCCCCACCCCATTCTCCTCTGTTCAGTTCTGCAACCCTCCCTCTCCCTTGGCCTCCACTGGCACAAGCAGTCCAGTCCAAGACACTCTTTTGCTTCCTCGCTCTTTCGCTTGCTGCTCCTGACGTCAGCCCTCATCCACCAGCACTGGTGCTGGCCCCTCTGTCGCTATGCTACCAGGAGCTGAATCTGCACAGCGACAGAAGCGAGATCTCTCCATCTCTTTCTCTCTCCATGTCTCTCTGTTTCCGTCTTCACTCTCTCTCTCTTTCTCTCTTACTCTCTGCATCTTTTTTTTCTGCTCACTGCTTTTCTCATTTTTCTGATAATCTCCCTCTGATTATCAGAGATCTCGTCTCTGTTGGTCTCCGTTGGTCTCCACTGAGAACAGTGCAATTCACTCCTCTCAGTCTCTGTCTCCTGCCGCGGTGTGTGTGTGTGTGTGTGTGTGGCTGGCTGCCGTGGTTACCTGGCTGCGCGCGACTCCGATGCAGCTGCCCATCCTGTATTCCATGTCCTCCTCTGGCGACGTGAGAACGGCGCTACACGGCTTGCAGAGGTACTCTCTGCAGAACTGCATTGCCTCTACGACAGCAGCGGCGGCGGAGGAGGCGAAGGCATGGCATCGCGGCGCCGGCCACGGCGAGTGTGAGAAAGCAGCTGACAGGGACTGCGAGTGAGCGTGTTTGTGTGAGTGTGTGTCTGCGCTCTAGTCTGTGTATGTGTGCACGCATGTGTGTGAGAGAGAGAGAGAGTGAGTGTGAGTGAGTGAGACTGTGTGGTCGAGTGACTAACAAGTCCAGTCCACTGCAATGCCTTGGGTGAGCCACTGACACACATGCTATACCTCTGTTATATAAGATTAAGCTTGCAGAAATAGGCAAAATGGAGATGTGAAATAAATGTGACCTGAGAGGTGCGCTTGCCTCTCTTGCGTGCTGTGGCTTGCATCGGATCACTTTGATCAGCTGTGAGGCTCGGTACAGCACCATGGCAACCAGAGGAGAAAAAAAAAAGACCCTCTGTTATTAACGGTTCACACATACTAGAGAGACAGAGAGGGGATAGGAGGGAGGGAGAGAGGGAGAGAGAGAGACAGAGAGAAAGAGACAACGGAGAGCAATCTAGAAGAGAGAGCATCTGTGTGTTTGAGCATGTCACTGCCAAAGGCTCCAGAGATGAAGCCGATGATGCTACACTAAGCATCCAACAACGGGAAAATCCACTCAACCAAAACAGGACAGGAAAAGGCTATCCAGAGCAGAAAAAGAAAAACTAAATTAACCTTTAAAATTAGGAAGGTTTTTAACTAAATATTTTCACTCAGCAAAAAAAAAATATCACTTTATCTATGATCTCAACTGCCTATATTGGATCCACATCCCTATATTAATTAATCTTATAAAGAACAAGGGATGCCACTAATCGGGTAATGACATCTCATCAGTCAGAATGTATGTGTAATTATGTAAAAAGCTAGGTTACTATTCACAAGTGCTTGACCGAGTTTCGCCATTGTACCCTTCATTCAAGCCTTGCCCTGCATTGGGTGATTATTGTGGAGATTTAACCACATGGTTGGAAGCACCAGCCAGAATGAAGTGGATAAGGACAGCAGTAAAGGCCAAGCTGGTAAATCCATTACCAGAGCTATTAGTTACACACCTATTTATTTGGCACGGAATAGTTACACTACAGTAACAACAAATGACTTCTACATCATTATTTTACTACACCATTCACAAAAATATTCAACAAAGAAATTCTTACAATGTTGCTGCAATACCCAAGCTACAATACAAGCTATTTGTATACACACATGTGAATAGGACTTTCATGGTTGAAAACAAACAAAAACAAATTAGATTCACTTACCGAATACAAAACCATCTTCTTGACTATGGGCAAAACAGAAGGATATCACTCTTCTTAACCCCAACTAATTGAACTACAATGCAATTATACCTAAGCCATCAATGCAGCATGGGCAATTTATATCTCTGCTGCTTACACTCAAGACCTTATTCAACACTACACTAACCTTAAGGCAACTTTATACCTTGCAGTTGGTAGCGTTGCTGATGTATTGCCTCTTCTGACCTCTGAGGGACACCATACATGGGAACCCAAAAACCGTCTAGTCCAGCCAACGATAGCTCAGGGCATTCTACAGCAGGATCTGAAAAGGCGCTCCAGAAAGATGCTGAGCTGATTCTTAGCGCATCAGATGTCACAGGGATCAAAGTCAGAGGGCAGTTAATCCCAGCTTTGGCAACCGGTGTGCATATGGGCTAGCTGTCACACCTCAGACTCCACTGCACCTGTCTCTCAGTGAGGCGGCCTGATAGTGAGGGGGCACAGGGAGAAAAAACACTATAGACAACAATTCACACCAACACTATAAGTTTCAATATTTATTCCATATGCGCCGTTTATGAGATATCCGATTGACATATTTAAATAATATGAACTATTCGTAGCAGTTGGAACTTGGAGGTATATAATTTAAACTTCACTCATTCCTAGGGGAAAAAAACACATACCATTTCTCTGTAAAATTGCTCTCATGACCATTATTACGTACGTAGTCTGAGATGACTTAATGAGGAGTCAATGTAGTATCTCAGCTGGGTGTGACATGGCAGCTGTACTGGAGGCTGTGTACTCGTAAAGTATTCGTGTTGCCACTGGCAAAGACGTGAACTGAGCACTGTAAGTCCCGCATAAGTAACCAAAACAATTAGCTTGTCATAAATCTTCCATGAGGTGATAGGAGGCAGTAAAGCTGAGACATAGGCTAATAACATTTTCATACTATAGTTACTGCAGTATCTACCTACCGTAGGAAAAAATATAAATAATAATAATAATAAATATAAATGATAACATAAGCAGTGCATTCCCGTTTAGCTAAAAATACCAAATCCTCAAAGATACTGACTACTAGTGAGCAACACAATCACAAAAACTACTCTCTCAAAGCTTTATTTACTGGGTTTAGTTTTGAAATATTACTGCCGCCCTCTGGTGAGGCGTGTAAAATGAAAAAAAGAGCAGCCAACAGGGGGCGGCAGAAAGCAAAGAAAGACTGAGACCTATATACCCCAAATACAGCTCTGGAGAGAGATGAAAGGCAGAAAATAAAATAACATTAAAAGGGTCACTCGAAACCGTTTGCTTTGATTTTTATTAAAGGGCATTAGATGTACAGCATCTCTTTTTTGTTCAGTTCCATAGTTGCAACAGCAACTATTAACAAACATACACCAAAACATATCCCCAAAAGAAAACAAATGTACAATTATATACAAAGCACTAAAATCCTTCCCCAAATGGAAGAAGCAAGTCAAACAAACATATGAACAGTAACAGTAAAAACAATCAAGAAAGAGCAAGTCCCAGGTCACAGGAAAACTCTTAGTCCTCCTGAGCAGGCATGGCAGGAGGCGGAATTAAGGACTCCTTGATTTCAAACACTTTGATGATCTCCTGAAAGAGAAAAAGTTGAGCACATCAATTAAAGGGATTGTATGGAGTGAATCAACTCGCAGCCCAGTTGTCTAGGGTTGCTGGGAGCCGCCGGTGGGTCTCTTGTTCTCATACCTACTGACAGCACTGAGCAACAATTCATATCAGATTTCTCCTTTAACCGTTCTCTACAGCTTGCATTGCCCTGTTCTACAATGTATTTCCTTGATTGCATTATGGAGGAAGGAATCTTCTCAAATGCTGTACAGACATGCTTTTTACAACATTGGCACTTTTGCATATGTTAGTGAAAATATACAAATACAAATATAAAATCCCATTTAAAAATGGGTGCGAGAAGTCAATGACTCCCTTCTCCAATATGTGATGTATACACATGTGAACACACATGCATGCATATATACACACACACACACACACAAAATAAATGGTAAATACAGGGCAGTGGTACAAGTGGTACACTGCGGTACAGATATATAAAGTACACCATGGTGTGTGCAATGTATCATTTAGGACAGACATGGCTTATTTACCTTCCATTCAGATTGGCAGATAGAGATTATACACTGCTGCCTGTTGGCTGAGCCACCTGGTTCAACTTCACCATCCTCCACAGGGGCTGTGAGTGACATGTTCGCGCACACACACACACACACATACATGCACACAAGCCCGCACACACACACACACACACACACACACACAGTTCAACAAATGTTTAACAGGCAGGATAACACACTTTTTTACCACTATATACAATACATATTTTTACCAACATACTGTATCAGGTTTTTCTCACCAATACAGGGAAGCTTATCTTCGTCCAAGTAAATCCTAGCCAGTCCATCCTATGCAACAGAGATAGAGGAACCTGATTACAACATTCCTCGTTAAAGTGTAACTTCAAGGTTAAACATTTTCAACTATAAACACACTTTGTTAGTATTTTCAGTAGTTTTTTTATAACTGTCGTTCTGAACGTTCTTGCTTAACACGACAACACTAGAGGGAGAACGGCCAAGTTGGTCAATAAGATCCATAAGGAGTAGGACAGTAGGATAACAAGCAAGGAATAAAAAGCAACTGAATACCATTGTGCTACCTGCTTACCTAATTTAAAGGTCTAAACTAGAGCTGTCTAAACATAAAACATAATAGTCTACAGTATGCTAGGTGTGTTACTAATGGCTAATTGACAATGTTCCCCCAGCACAAACCATAAATCCTTACGGTTAGTTTGTGGTTTTGCCTCTGATATACCAGCGAGCGAATCTGACTGTTAACCATGGCCAGTTAAGTTATCTTCACATACATCATAGCACAAACACCCATGTGGTTTGGTAGGCTACGTGACTTGATGGTGTGGTGTATTCCTGGACATTTGTCAGACAGTTGTCATTTTTGTAGACCTCCTTCCTCCTTGTGATGGAAATATTAGTAAATATATTGTATGAGGTTTTAACTTGACCAATTAGTTGTCATAAACTACCTGAATAGCAGGCCACTGTATTATTTAATTTGGTTGGGAAAGCGGACAAATGTTAACGATGTTTTATGCATTTTAAATATGATGGGATGAGACTGTAGATGAGACAGTTGTGCCTGATGCTCCATGCTCCAGCATGGGACAGCTAGTGAAAAACAGAGATGACTCTCTCTTATGATGCATGCCATACAAATTCCATGCATAGGACATTCAAGAGGATTGCTTTCTGGTGTTAGTGCTCATGAATCATATGAAATCATTCCTAAATGTTTATATATTTGTTACTGAGCAACATTGTGTGTAAATTCACTAACAAATTTCCAAGTCGCTCTTTAAGCAGCAAACAAGCCAAGTCGTTATCTGTACTGACCATTTGAGGAACCCTCTCTTCTATAAATTCAATGAGATAATTCAGTGAGCTAATATCAAACTCACCCTGACCAAGAAGGAGGTGTGGAATATGTTCTCGACTGTCCGTGCAAATGATGTGGGGTCTATCACAAAATCATAGTAGGAAATGGGAGATTCCGCTGTTGACGAATGAGGGATAAAACAATGATGTACTCAACGACAGAACTTTTTTCAGCACATTTCCTTGTCTGCTTAAATCGGTGTTTGCATCCAAAAGTATACCTGTCCTCCTATTAGTACTTACGGTCATCAGCAAAATAGCTCTGCAGAAATCCCAGAATCCTCTCCACCTCTTTCTCAGTGGCCTCCTGGTGTGATTCAGCCATCTTGTTCAACTGTAATGAGGACCCAAGTAAGTACATGACCTCTCAATGCATACCAAGTAACATTCTAACTTTTATCCAGACAAGTTGACAACAGTGCAAAATGGTACAACATGTAGTGTTAAATGCACACTTGTTTTTTTTCTGTTGTTGTTGTTGTTGCATGTAAAGATTCCAATTCTACACGACCCTTGAGACTTCTGCATTAAAGCTCTGATCAGGAGAAACTCTCATTCTCATGCAGATGAGAACAGACAGACAACATTCCAGACTGCTGTGTGAAGAGGGTGACAAATAACCAACAGCATGCAAAACTGTTTGTTATCCCACACAGTGTTTGCGCGTAGTAATGGATGACTAGAAAAGCGAAAACAATGTTTTTCTAATGTTTTTTTTCTATTATTATTTTTGCTCTGTTGTTACTTCAGTAGAATCTTGAGCAAGAGCAAAGGCATGTCAATAGGACTGAAGCATTAGCAAAGGGCAGCAAAAACATACAAAACAAAACAAAATGAAAACAACTACAAGATTCAGTACTAGAGGAGCCCTCCTTACAGCACCATACAGAGAGTGTACAAGTGTACCTGAGTGGGCATGACCCTCTTGGCCTCCTTGCTGGCGACCTTCCTTTGCCTTTCCACACGCTGCCGGGGCTGGGGAGGCTCTGCCACAAAGGAGCCCAGCCTGAGAACAGTAGAACAAAGCCATGGTTAATAAGACAACCCACTAGGGTTGGCAATGGTTAAACAAACAATATCAGTAATAAGAAAATTCAGATTTATTTTTTTTTAAATCAAGTTCATAGTTAACTACCCACTGTAATTACACATTCATAATATGACCAGCCACTGCTTTTAAAAAAATCACAATAACCAGAAGACTGGTCAGCTGAACATAAGACATAAGAGAAACTCACATGAAATGAAATAAGGGGGCCACTCTGAAGCAGGTGGCAGCTTTCTTGTTCAGTCTGAGCCAAGCATCTGGAGGTAGATAACCACCACCTCTGCCATCTTCTTCATCCTGCTCACCCTCAAGACGGTTTATGCCCATAAAGGACAGCTATTGAAAGCACAAACAGTTGCCATTTTTTTATCTTAATTTAATTTTGTTTGAGATAAGAGAGTTTATGTACTACTATCACTAGAGTGAGATAATGAAGAGCAGTTGGCTGCCCCCATAACTAATAGCAGGAGGAACAATACATCAGGTTAATAGCAATACGGTAACAAACACCGTATGTGTCTGTGTGTGTGTGTGTGAGTGTGTGTTTGGTCAGTTGTCAAATGGATAAGAACCAACATCCAGCCTAGAGTCAACTTCTTGATCCTGGTCTCTCACCAAGTGTTCAGCATAAGCAGCGAGGTCAAAGGCAGAGCCATCAGCATGCAGCTGGCTGGCTTTCTCCTTGCCCAGGTCAGTAGCAAGTACCAGAAGATGGGCATCAAGGGCTGCCTCTCTCGCCTGCCGAACTAAGGTATGAAAAAAATCAGTGAACAACTGTGACAAATATGGACATCATACATTAAATGATTCCTCTCTCTCTCCCAATGGAAATCTACCATTGACAAATAGTCTGTTTGCTTCCTCCAGAACATCAGTCAGCTTATTGTTGGCAGGGCTCAACATATCCTCGCGGTTCTCTGTACAGAAAAATAAAATCGAACATTGTTGGTGGCACATGGATCATCTCTGACTAACAAACCCCCAACTTCAGACTACATCACTGCATTTAAGATGAAATCTATGTCATCGGTAATAGTTACTCAATTGTTATATCCAGTCTTTTCCATATACTTACGTTGAACAGAGTTGATGAGGTCTCGGTAGCGGCTTCTGAGCTCTCTCCGCCGAGCTGGGTCGTCATCTTCCTCCGGTAATGAGGAAGGACCTGCTCCTCCCTCCTCCTCATCCACCTCCATCCCTCGTTCTGACCGGCGCCCATTGGTCTGGGAGTTGGCGTCCTGATGCCCACTTTTAGCAGACCTTCGCCTGGACTCCGACATGCCTTGACAGGGTATTTGCTTATGATCTTAGCGAGTCCTTTCTCCTTCCTCTGCTACCTGTCAAAAACGATCTTTCTATCAGTCCTGACATAAGACAAAGTTAAAGAGTGGTTATGAGCAAATTCATCTAAGATTATTAAAGCACACTCTGTGTGCATATGTGTGTGTGTATTATTTACGCTGGAACGTAGACGTTATGTTACTCTAATTTGCACCTATTTCGAGTACCAGTATGTGTAAATGAAACAGTGAATACACTGAGCAACGAGAGATGCAAATGTGCAGTGTTGGCATCATCCACCTTTCCCTCACAGGCTTCAGGGCTACTGTCGTTGACAGACTTTTAAAATATACTCTTTGAGCACTGTAATAATTTTAACGACAGTCTATAAAATGTTCTATCATTTAGCTAACCTGCTAGCTTCACCGGTTGGCAAATGGAAAGTAACGTTCACTTATCGTGCGAGGTAAACAATGCCAGAACTTGACTTGCATATGCTAAATAAAATACAAGGCTAACATTTTCAGACCTTGCGAAACAAACTAACCTGGTAACTTGGCCAGTTATGTACGAACACCGAGGAGACGATCACTGCATAGCTTTATATTGGAGAAAACCATAGACAGAAAACACTCCAGGCACGTTCCAATGTTTTCTTCTTCCTGGTTCCTTAACCCGGCGGGAAGATTCTTGCTCGTCACTTTTCCGGGTTAATGACTGCCACCTACCGTCAAAGATAATGCAAACAGATGTATAACCAAAACATTACCTGCTCCTGTAAAGTCTTCGCTTGCTTTACAACAAAAACATTGTTATTATTATTGTGCCAAAGTACGTGTTTTGGTTGTAGAACTGAATACTTACTGAAAACTTAAATGAGTGTTTACGCATGCAGAACGAATATGAACGTATCACACAAACATGCCTGTGCATGAGCTGTTTTGCAGTGCCATTTTACTGGATGTTCATTAACTATTTAAAATCATATCTTAGAAGCAAACTGAGGTTTACATGTTTTGATCATATTTAGTTGTACGAAATTTAAACCAACCAACTTCAGTTCACTTCATACCATAAAGCACACAGTAAAGGTCAAAACAAAATAGGATGGTCGAGTATTTGTGACAATCGAGTTATCTGTTGTTATTATAATACGTTGCTCTTTTTAGTGTGCCTGAATGTTTCTGACTGCTAGTTGTACATGATCGTCAAACTGTTGATTATCATTTGAGTAGCATAAAAAGACTTATAGCCTACCCCTCTCTTTGTGACGCACTGTACCATGTCAGAGAGTAGAAACCAGAGCCATAGAGGGGTGAGAGAGATGTTTTCTCTACCGCTCTGGTCGAAACACACTGTATAGTGCACGCCCTCCTAACACCCCTCCCACTTAGGAAAAAAGTCCCCGAGCTTCCGGAAATTAACAAACTCGTGATGTCAGGAGGGTAACAAGGAAACAGCTAGCTAGCATTTTGCATCTGGACAGTGTTTAACAGCTTTAACAGTAGTTTAACGATTTCTGTTCGCTGCCCTGTGAGTTACGAAGGAGAATGGATATATCACAACCAATGAAGGACGAACTATTTTTCCTGCGCGCGCAGACTGTTCCATCACTTTCTCTCATGGAAGTTATGTCAAGATAAAGGACTCAGGAATTGAGATTTGCAGCGTCTGCTAGCTGTGTAGCTATAACGTTACAACGCATTCCCTGTCCCAGTTAATATGACGCGACTTGCTCTTGATCAAGTGACAGATTTCGGAGATTTTACTAGAGGTAAAGATTTAAATGAGTTTTTAAAGCAAACCTTTTTAAACAGTTCTTCAAAAAATGGTTTGTCGGATGTTAGAATTAGTCCTGATGGACGCCACATCCATGTCATTCTTCGTAAACCGAAGTGTGGTCTCTTGACATTTGACAAATTTCAAAGACCACATCTAATACAATGTCAGAAGTATTTAGATTTAGTATTAACCAAGACGGCACCAATTGTTGACGTTGTTTATCTGGATAACAAAGACAGTGGTGTGGCAATACTGACAGTGGTATTCGAAAATGGCAAAGCGGAATTCTGGAAATTTTGGGAACGAAAGTCAGGTTGGCATTTGCTACAAACTGTGGATTTATGCAGTAGTCCCAGAGCCAGAGTAGTATCTGTCTGTGTCAGCCAAAAATTCATTGTCTGGTGTGAGGAAAGGCCTCTCTCTGAAAGCTCCCCTGCTGTCAGTGCAAACCGCAATAACTTAAGGTACTTTATCTGTAAGAGAACGTTTGAGGTGGATGAAGGGGGTGTAAGTCTTGGGGGTGTCAAAATCGCCCTGCACAACAATCCCCGTTACATGGTAATCAGCTCAGGTGAGAATGTATACCTATTTTCTGATGACACCAAGGATACACTTCCAGGGACTGTCTCCAAATTTTTCCTGACGTGGTCACCGCAGCATGACTTGTTCAGAGTCAGCTCAACATGTCAGGGTATTTTGTATCAGAGGGTTTCAGCTGCAAACAGGGAGTCTGACTTCAAGGGTCTTGTCACTGATTGCATAGGAACTCTTTCAGCCATCAACCCACCTGCCATGTATGGATTTGCTCCGACGGGCAGTGGTGGCCTCCTGATCCTCCTCAGCTCAGGGTGGGTCTGTGAGATGCAGAAGGATGGCATCCTGAGGCACATATACAAGTTGCCTGACAACTGCCTTGCCAGCTGTGGGACATACAACAGCCTGAGTGTGTACCACGACATCTTGGCACTGACTGTGGGCAAGATGCTGTATTTGATTGACACCAAATGTGGCCGGGAATTGGAAAAGATCTCCCTGAAAAGGGAGAGCCTCTTGTTTGTGAACTGCTTGGAGAATCAGACACCACACTTGCTTTCTGACGCCGGCTTGTTTGTGGTAATGCGCAGGGAGACCGACCTAAAAACCAAACAGTCATCCCCCGGTGGCTATGGCGAGTCAGTCAGTTCAGCCGCGGTCCTCGTGGAGGCAGTCTTTGAAGAGGCGTGCAAATACTACCAGCAAAGGAGCCTTGGAAGCACCCAGCTGACCGCCGAGAAACTGAAAAAAGGAGGGATGTTCCAGGCACCCCTCTCACTGGCCGCCATTCTCAGGGACTACCTCGGTGGCCAGAAGCCTGCTGACATAGCAAAATGCAACGGCGGCAATGACAAGCTCCTGTGCTCTCTGGATGGCGAGCTCAAAAGTTTGGTGGCACTGGAGGGCATCAAAGCGTCCCTTGTGAAAGCCTCGGAGAAGGACCTGAAGGCCCTGGGTGAAACACTAGTGCAACAGGAGGTTAGTCGACTCCTCAGCGCAGAGGTGGACCACGAGAACCTTGTCTACCTGAACTTTGTCTTCCAGATGTTCCCAGACGAGGCCTGGCATGCCTTGCAAGTGGTGCTCCAGTTGCGTTGCAATGGCGAGGGTTCACTGTCCACCAGAGCGCCTGCAGAGGTGTGGAAAACAGTCCTCGCACCCATTCCAACCACCTCAAACTTCCACCACTATAACGGTCAGCAGAAGCATGCCCCTGCCAACGTGGTACTGCCTGTGTTCGAGCTGCTCTGCCACTCAGTGTTCAGGTACCAGCCCACCTGGCTTCCCAGGTTCCTGGAACTGGCTCAGCAACAGGCCGGCTCCTCGTCCTCATCATCCACCTGGGGCTACGGGGTGAAGGAGTCTGCCGAGAGCTTGCCACTCTACAAGCGGGCGCTATCGGTGCTCCCAGACGGGGGTGGAGGTGAGTACCAGGAGCTGGAGGTGGAGCTGCTGCTGTGTAGCCGGCGGCCCAACGCTGTCATGCAGGCGCTGCGCATCCTCATGGGTCAGGGCCAGTGGCAGCGAGCCACGCATGTAGCTGAGCGATTCTGCCGACAAAGCCCGCTGCTCAACAAGGAGATCTTCACCACACTGCTGTGCGAGGTATCGCACCACCGCCACCTGGACCCTTACTTAGAGCTTCTGTGGGCACTCTGTCCCGAGGACCTCACCGTCACCAGCATCCTCAACATCGTGCTCAAGAACCTGCCCTCTTCCAATTCAAGTGGAGGCGGAGGCGGTGGCAGCGGGGCCCAGGGTAGTGACAACGGTGGTGGCGGGCCTTTCCCCAGTCCTGGCAGTAGCCAGCTCACCATCGGGCTCCTGAAGCCACTGCTTAACAAGGCCCTGCTGCGTGAGACCAAACCCAGCCAAAGGTACGCCGACATCCTCCAGTCACCCACCTTTCCACCACCCACTCCACCACGGCAGACCAAAGGGCTCCCCAGGGTCGCCACTGAGCCCACACTCGATGGGCAGAGCTCCAAGCAGAGGACTTCATCAGGGCCTGGGGTGGCGTCACCCCTCGACCCTGTCTAACTTTTTTTGTTGTTTTTTTCCCCCTTTCCCCTTTCTCCTCCTCAGTAGGCTGAGTGCCCAATCCCTTCTCGTTCTACTCACTGACTGTCACGAGATTAAGAGAGTACACAGAGTTCATTTGTGTCTGTGTGTGTGTGGGGGGGGGGGTTTGGTTATCCTTTCATAGGAGAGTTGGGTAGGGGACTGACATGAGCAGTGGTGTTTAACACTAAAAATGTGTGATAGAATGTTAAATTTGATTTTTGTATAGTGATGGTCTGACTCATGATCAAAGCAAGTAAAGGCTGCATTTTTTTTTCTTTTTGAAAATATCAAATGTTAATCAAATTCCTGGATTGTTGTGCTGAAATTGCTATCAAGCAGATTGCTCTATTCATAACTAATAGAGGAACTCCAGCAACTTAAAAAAGGTGTGTGTGTGTGTGTATATATACATACATACATACACACACACATATGCAGCCTTTTGGTTGCATTGAAGTAGTCTAATGAAAACTTCCTTAACAATCAAACCAAAGGTTATCATTCTGCTTTTTTTAAATTTTGTGATTGCATGCCTTTGATGGTTAGTTAGTTCAGAGGCCTTATGATTCCTTATCATCGCCATATCTTCATGTGTTCAAAAGGCTCAAGGCATTGTACTCAGTAGGACATTTAAATGCTGATAAAGCCCTATTGTTTACAGTGGTGATAATGCAGTTAGAAGTATGTAACCAGGCCTGTAAGAACAAAACTCATATGTAAATTTTGTTAAATGTATATACAAACTTAATCCTTGATTGCGCAACAGTGGAGAAACCATGAGAAATCAGTGTTTCTAAGATTGTATACTGTGGTTATATATTGACATCCTTGGCTACAGCAGTTTTATCTCTAGGGCTCTGCATGTATGTTAATGGTTCCAATCTGCAATGCCTTGACTAATAGCATTGGATAGCATTGCTAATTGAAAACCTATGTGACCATTCTTGCTGGTTCAAGTCTGACTTTGGTGAAGACTTCACTAAAGGCTATTTTTAATATCATAACACAAGCTAGACTTACCGTAGATATCTTGTGCTACATGTTTTGAGTTGACGACATGAACACATTAGACTCTGCTTTGCTGCTACTGAAGATAGAAACAACAGCAACAGACATTCACATTCTTCTCCGAAAAGGGACACAATCCCCATAAATGAAAGCTTGGACTTCAAAAGTTTGATGTGACAACAAGCAGAGCCATCTTGGGTTAAAATCAAACACACTCACTCTGGTCAAAGGCCTTCCAAGTGAGGTTCGCAAGCAGGCAGACAGGCAGGCAGGCTGTGGCCCAATTCAGCTCTCGAGTCCCACCCTTCACATTCCATTGCCACTAAGCAGCAGCAGTCTCAGCCCCCCTGTTTAAATTGAATTTTGCGTAATTCTGTTATGTAGTGAACAGCTGCCAGAAAGTGGTGGAGTGGCCCACTATTTCTTACGTTTGGGCCCAGTTTGGCTAATTCAATTTGGGGCCTTTTAAACACACAGAGTCACACTCCAGCCTGTAAATGTATACTTGGGTTTGGGTTTGATGGGGGGGACTCGATCTGATGGATCTTGAAGTTTTGCTGGCTGGAGTTGTCAGTGTCTCCAGTTAGTAAGCCATAAGTCATCAGTGATTCCCTAGCCACAGAGACTTTTCTTTTTCATCATGTTAGAATTGATTGTCCATGTTTAAACAAAGTTTTGTTGTTGTTTATTTTTTTCATATTAACACCTTGCTTTTTTAAAATCATATTTGACAATTCATGTACAGTTCTGTAATGTACTTTCAAACTTTTATTTATTAAATTTTGGATTTTTTTTTCTTCTTGTTCTTGATCTGCCTGTCAGGGGCTGAACCAGTTATGCTCCATGTATCCTCCACAGCATTGCCTTTTAGGGGCAGCCTGGTGTCAGTTTCACAGTGTGTTTGTCTTACAAATCAAACACATCCAGAACTTGATCAGTGTGTTTCCTGGTAAATAGCTTGTTAACCTCACCCCCATTACCCTGGCTAATAAAAATTCTTTTGACCTCTAAGAAACAACACTGCAAGCTTTTCTTTGTCTATGCATTGCCACCCATGCCATTGAGAACACAAGAGGTCGATTACTGGCATCATGTTTAGTTAGGGCTGAAGTGTCACTAACTGCCTGACAAAAAGGGCTTATAATAAATTCATTCATTTAATGTAAATGTTCAGATATTTTGGGGGGGCCATGCCGATCTATGGGGCTTGTTTCTCTGGCCTGTGAGAGCTATGTTTGGAATGTCAGCCACAGCCTTGCTGCCTGACCACTCATTTGCAGGTTAATGCGATGGCGGGCGATCAGTGGACTGGACGTCACAGGACCCTGGGTGCGGCACAGGAGAGGCCGGTAGGGGTGTCTGTTGGTGGCCATGGAGAGCTGCAACGGCTGGCTTTCACACTAGACCATCAATTTCCGCACAAGGATGCGAGAGTTCTTGTCATGCTGGTGGAATCTTTATCAAATCTAGAGGAGGTAACTTGGGTTAGACTGCTGAGAGCTGGGGCTGGGGCCAATAATGGTGAATAGTCACAAGGGATTTGTTTGCAAAGGGTGGGAAATATGCAACCCTGGCAAATTTTCACCCTGTTTCACCTCTAACTTGAGAAAAGCTTTTCATTGCACTGCTGAGCTATTGATTTCTCTGAACAGACTCTCTTGTTGCAAGGATGGTTTTCTTTTTTCCCCCTCTTTCTCTCTCTCACTGGCCTTAGCGATGCCCAGTGGAGATGGTAACATTGGGTTCCTATTGATCTTGTTCCTATTTTTGGACAGTGCAACCTTAGAACAGTTGTTAGGGTTGTAAATGTAAAGCAATTAGTCTGTGACCTTAAAAATTAAGGAACATAGCTGAGGCCATGTTAACAGTGTTACGCAGTCAGTAGTACTTTTTAATATAGTATCTTTGCATGAGACTTCCATTGACAATATTGCTATTTAAGGACCAAATAAAGTGCTTTGAAATGCTGGATCTTAATCATCTTGGTTATAAAAAAAAATCACATTTTTCACATCAATAAACATGTGCAGTCAGTACAAAATATGTGTACAAAAACACGAACTGTAAACTCAAAGATGAGCACATGAACAAGAAAGTGACATGTTTGACAGACTTCAGACATATGGCAACAGGACTCCTATATCACTTTACGTTGACTCTGACACAACATGTAACTGCCATGAGTCAATGGCTGTCAGAATTCTTTGTTGGAGTTGGAAGGGCCATTTATTTTTTTGTTGATATCTGAGACCATGTGTGGGTGTATGTGCATAGAGTTACAGTTATTGTTTCCTGACAAAAAAAGGCAGCCATGTTGGATTCCCTGAGGATGACTGCCAAAAAGTTTAAATCCAGCATCCATCTCAGTATGGCTTCATCATGGCAGCACGTGGGAAAATGGTCAAAGGTATGGGATTCCTGTGGAGGAGAGAGATTGAGAGACTGGGACTGGGACAGCATGTTGACTGTAAGCTTTCCAAGCCTAAAGAGGAAGAGTCACTCACTCAAACACATCAGTCTCCTTCATCCGGCGGTAAAATTTGGCCAGCTTGACGGAGAGAATGATACTGGGGATGAGAAAGAGCATGCACCAGCCCAGGCTGAACCAAAAGGCATTCTAAACATGGGGGGAGATGGAATGCACCAAATGACATGGTCAAATACAAAGGACACAATAAACATGAGAAAATCAATCTGTGGTGTTAATTTACTTGTAAGTAAATCACAACGTGGTGGTACATCATTTAGAGAAATGAACATGAATATATATTTAATAAATTAATATTAACCAAATAAACTGTATGTGCATGGGTTTGGGTGTGTGTGGGAGTAGAGGTGTTCTCACCAGAGATTCCACTAGGTGTGTGCAGACAATGGTTTCTGCTGAGTTCACTGCCAGTGCGACCGGACCACACTGACCAATCTGTTGTGTGATCTGTAAAAGAATACCTCAAATTTACAATACAGCCCTCCTATTTTACCTATTAAGCCGACACACAAGCATATAACTTTGCTCATTAAATGAAGGCTAATTTTAGACTTTGGTTATTCTTCAGTTAACCATTTCACATAGAAATTACTCATCAAATTTATATATATATATTGAATGTCAACAATAGGCAGTAAAACTGACCGTTATGTTGGCCCATTCAGCAAAAGCAGTGAAGTATTTCACTTGACAGTCCAGAAAGTCCCTACTTTCCTGTAGATGGAGGGGTGAAGTGAGAGTACAGAGGGGCAGTTATATCTCGCATGCTCTGACACATCAGACAGAAATGTCATGAGAAATTCAAGCCCTTTTCAGCCTTGTCCCAGGAAAGGACGATTGAGTTTGTAGGACAGTTTTGATTGCAAAGTTAGTCTCAGGGGGTGCAAGTCGATGCAAGTCATCGATCATTTCAACACAAGTAACTGATAGTTGTGGTGTTGCACTCACATCCTTCACTATTTTTGACGTGTTGCTGTTCAGGAAAGCCTGAGCTACTCCAACCTTCTGCAAGACATCCACAATTGTTTCCTGGAAAAAGAGAGACAGCATTCAACTCCCCATGACAGTAATTAAGAGCGCTCCACTCCCCTTTGCAACCCTCACTGCTCAGACAAACTGTGTCATGTTTGTGTTATTTTCTTTGTGTGGAGAATTCCCGCATCATTACATGAACTGCATGTCACTGTGTGCTCATGCTGTACTTACATTGATCTGTGTGGCAATGACACTCAGGCGTTTAACTGAAGATTTGACCTCTTGCTGTAGGATTAATGTCACATTTTAGTCTCTGGAAATGTATGCTTGCAACTCGGCATCTTCAATCATTTAAATTTGACATCATTTTAATATGTGAAAGCAACATCAACATACTAGCTGTGGGTTGATGGTAACATTGAATTCATTGCTGATGCTCCTTAGATCATTGGCCTCCTCATGCAACTCTGACTTAATTGGTTCACCCTACAGAAAGAAGTTAAGAACATAAATAGCACCATGAGAAACCAGTATTGTAAAATGGCACTGAATTAATAGAATTGAGCTGAATTGACTTAAAGCTGTAAAAAGTGAGTCACGCTGCTTACTTGAGTTGCTGCTAACTTGTCTAATTTGTCAGCTAACGGTGTGAGATTTGCCCCAAAAGTAGAAAATGTATTGATCTGAAAAGTAAAGTTAGATGCTTCGACAGTTACAGAAAGACACATTTTTACACAATGTATGCAACAAGCATGAATGAGAAAGGACAGTAAAAGAAAATTCACATCATGATGTTAAATTCACAGTAGGCTACCTTGTCTATGGCACTGTTGAAGTTGACGCTTCCTGCTTGCTTTGAGACACTTTCTAACTGGCTAATGATGTTCGGGGTCAGAAGAGTGACACTTGATATGGAGATATCAGTGTTCTCAAAGTCCTGCCTGATATCCTCTGTGTACTGATAAAAAAAACACAAACATATGTGATTGAATATGTGGACAGTTTTATCAGTATGCTTTCTTAAAAGGCCAGGTGAGTTTTGATGTGTTTGCCCACTCACCTGGGATACGTTTAGCAACTCATTCAGGTTGATAATTTCATCAAGGTGAAGTGTGATCCAAAGAGACTTATTCTGATTGCAGTCACTGTAAGAATAAATAAACACCTTTAGAATAAATATGTTCAAAGTTTGCCAATAGAGGGATGTATGCTAATGCACAGAAGAGTGGATTACGTTGGGCCACCTGTAAATATCTGTGATTGTCAAATGTGTCTTAAGGCCCAGAGATGCAGAGAGATTAAATCCTGGAATCAATCCTGGCGTATCAATGATCTGTGTTTGGAACATAAACATACAATTCAGAACAAAGGCTAGCCAGTGTTACTATGTGTTCTGACACACATAAAGAATATTAGGCCTGCATACAAAGCACACTGACGGAAGTGCAAACTATAGACCAATACTCAGTAATATATACAAATGACCTTTGATCCCACAGGGGGCATGTGTTGCATGGTGCTATATATAGGTGTATATGACCTACAGTACCTTAAAGAGCTCCTGGCTTCTCCATGGCTTACAAATGAGGGTGTAGGTATTGCCTCCAACCAGGAAGAGGATCAAAACAAGCAGCATGAAGATCCATGAGAAGAGGAAGCTGAAACCAACACCTCTGTGAAAGAGAACAAAAGTGCTGTAGTCAACACAAGATGGCTGCCAATGGTAAAGTTTCACATAGTCTAGACTTGCTGGTCTGGTAGAGGTGGTGGCTCTCCAAGGATTCTGCCTTTAAAAAAGGTGGTGTGCTTCTTAAAGCAGGGATGCCAGTAGTCATTCATTTTAGCTCCAATCCAATCTTATGAACTTTACTGAATGAATTAGGTCGAGTGGCAGCACCCACATGACTGTTGCTCCAGGAAATGCAGAGCCAGTATGGACTCTCTGTTATGTGAAAAATTGCACAATTACAACACAGAGAAAAAATGCATAAATGTAAATGAAAATTAGGATTAATTAATTAACATATAAATAATCACAACACTGACATGTCCCGCAACATGGAGTCTGCCAATACCATTAGGCCAACACAAACAGTATGCATACAGTATGCAGTCATGTGGGAGCTGCCACTTGACCTAATTCATTCAGTAAAGTTCATTAGATGGGATTGGACCTAAAATGAATGACTACTGGCATCCCTGATTTATATATATGCATACTGTGCACATATATATAAGTATACACAACTTCACAGATAGGAATGGAGAAGAGCAGCCAGTGTATCGCTCACACAGATTTAAGGCTCTTAATTTAGGGCTAAATAAAATATATACACATCACATGCTGTACTGAAATCAAGGGTTGAAACAGCAAATGTTATGCATTTCACATGTTATACTGAAATCAAGGGTTGAAACAGCGAATTTTGTGCATTTCAGTGAATTCAGCTAAAAGAAAACCCTTCCATTTCCTTGAAGCTCCAACCTCAGTGTCAGCTCTGACCTGTGGTGTCTGAATAGGTCAGGCTTCACACTTACGCCATGAAGAAGCTTCCTCCACAGTCCGCTGTGCAGGAGCGCTCCGTGGGGTCAGCCTTGGGCTTCAGGCCTGCCGGGCCCAAGAAGAGGCCCAGGAGATTGCACACAACCACCAGCAGGATCAGACAGCTCAGAACGGCTCCCGCAATCCACCTGCACAGCCAGGAACACACGCAGAAGAGGGAAATTAACATTCAATATATGAGTTTATTTGACAAGGAATTCACTCAAGTTGCATATGAGAATGTGTATCTGTGTGAAATGTATGAATGTACAAGCCAAGTTAAAGCAGTGTAACTGCTACTACTAGTAGTAATCATATTGATAGCTGTGGAAAAAAGAGGAGAAGAAACCTGTATTTCTCTGCCTCCTCTAGGTTAGGACTATATTGTTCAACATAGCCTTGTACAATGCTGATATTCTTTGAAATGCTTTCTATTGTATCGACAGGAATATCATTGGTCACTTGTGAGATCTGGGCCTTGATGCTCGCCAGCTCTTTCTGAACACCTGAAAGTAAAGGCAAAGGCAAAAATATAACGATAGTAATACCTGACCACAAACGACTGCAGCCAGCCAAGAGCGTAAATGTATGCTGAAAATTGCGTTGATCAAGATCTCTGTATAGATAGATAGATCGATAGATAGATAGATAGATAGATAGATAGATAGATAGATAGATAGATAGATAGATAGATAGATAGATAGATAGATAGATTTTAAAAACCCTAGTGGGCCACCAGCGGTTTTTGCTCGTCCGACAAGCGAAAGCGGACCACCGGACAAAGTCGGGTAACATGTTATTTGTCAACGACAAAGATTATTAGTTAATTTAGAATTTAGACTTACTTTGTACCGTGCTTTTCGTTTCATTCGTCACCCTCTGTGGTATAGTGTCAAAGAAGTCTTGACCCTTAAGACAAGAAAGAGGTGAAATTTGACGTCATCATTTGAAGATCTGATCGCCTGACACCGGAAATGCTATGTGACAGTTACAGACATGAGAGAGTAGCTTAAAGCGCTTTTTAAGTTAAACGCAGCAGCAAGATGTTTTAATGTTGTTTAACAGAGGACTTGTAGGAGTATTGAGTCTACAGACTGTATGTGAAGACGGCACTGCTCTCTGACTTAGATATTGGACAAACCTGCCATTATCCACGCTCCTTTAATGTCATCATGAGAGCAGGAGTCATGTAAACTCTTTCAGGTGTCCTTGGTTTATGCTAATGCAACTTACCACCTTTGCTTTGGAGTTCAGGTCAGCCTCCTGGGCCTTGTCTACTGCTGACTGAAGCTCATTCAAACCAGGGGTCTGTTCATGGTCGAGGAGATAACATTCACAGACACATAAAATATATAAATGTCATTCATTTTTGAGGACAGTAGGGATAAAGGACAAAGGCATAACATGAGCAGTGATTTTACTTTATCCAATTTGCGTAAATGTAATTATGTGTCCTGACACCAGAGGGCGATATACAATAGACAATCAAAGACGCTAATGAGAACAAAATTTATTTTCAGACAGGGCTGCTCACTGTATAAGGTCTTATCTTTTTAAGTAGAGTATGTTTACGATAATAAAATAATGAATCTCAAAGCTGAAACCACGTCAGGGTAAATATAAAAGCTAATAAAAGGAAACCGCAGCAAATGGCCTGTCCTTTGTTTACTCTGCTTCCAATTCACTGCTTCGAAGTGGACCCAGCTTTTGTGGTAAGCTGTAAACATGGCCTCTCTTCTGTTTGTGTTTCAAGTGTGAGGCACTGAAGCAAAGGTTACCATGCAACTCAAGCCGTCCAAATTCTCCAGAAGCCATTGTGTGGGCATTAAAACTGGCAGTTGGCATGTTCCTGCAAGCCAATTGAGACCTAACAACAGTGAAATTCCCACTAAGATCCAGTGACGGGGGTTCAGAGGCCATTGAGCTTACATAATTGTTAACATGCCTTACAGACAATAAAGAGGCAGGCCTGCCACTTGCCAATTCAAAAAGACAGGAGAATGACATGGCTTGCCTGCCTGTAGGCAACTGGATTCAGATCAGTTGGCGTTCAGCTGTCAATCAAACACTATTCCATCATATACCATCCCCAACAGTGTACTCAAGAATGAGTGCAGGTTGGACATTAACGATGGTCACGCATTTCTGGTGGAACGGAGGCAGCATATCCATTTTTGTGAAGTACAGTAGGCTAGATTAAGATTAGGCATAAGCATTAGTTGTATACTGTAGTTATAATAATTTACTATCCAAGGTACTAATATGTTTGATTGAGTTCTCAATGTTCCTCACCAGTTCAGAGTTCATTTCCTAGTTAGCTTGTAAGTATAGCATCATTACAATTGTAAAAGCCAATTGCTGGAAATCCATCAACCATCCCTCAACCATCCTTAAAACACCCCATGCACAAATGCCATGGACCCATTTCACAGCAGCCAATTTTCCAGGAAGTAGCAAGGTAACGCAGGTGTTACTAATGACATCTTGATGATTCTGCTACACTGAATCAGAGTCTTAATGGCCGTCATTAGTAATACCTCCGCTTGTCACTTCTTGGAAAAATGGCTATTGTGAAATGGGCCATGCATCCTCTGACTCAGCAGTGGCTTCCCAAACCTCTGTGACATCTTCCACTGACTGACCTGAGACCAGCAGTCAGAGCACTTACTCACATGAAGGGTAGTGTCCACAGACAGCTGCTCCAGCTCAGACTGCACTCCACTGCACATATTGCAGCTTGGTTTCTGGAGCGTGTTGTTGATGTGGTCCTGCACAGCGGTCAGGTTAGGCTTCAGGACGTCCAGGTCCGTCTGGAGCCGCTTGATACTGGAATTCAGGTGGGTCAGCTCTCTGCTGGTGCTGTTTACCTCTGAAACGCATACAGCAGGTGGAGAGGAGAGAAAACAGGTACATTAGGTGATATGGTGAATGACCTAATTTACAGAGAAAATGAACACTGGTAGAACATGGTAGTGAAGGGCCAATATGGAACCCCCAGTAACAGATGGTGCCTCCCCTCCTCCACCACCTCTGACCTGAAGGTGGGGGCAGATGGCTGGCCCCTACCACTTTTCTCTTTCTCCTGGATTCTCTTTCTTTCTTTCTGGATAAACCTCCTCTTATGCTGTATCTCTATCTGTATCTCTCTAGCCAATCATAGCAACATGCTGTTTTCTTTTACAAGTGCATTATTTTTTTTAATCGTACAACTTTGCCTCCCTCCTCTCTCTCTCTCTCTATATATATATATATTTTTTTTTTTTTCTCTGTCTCTTTCTCTCTATATATCTCTCTGCCTCACAGACACTCTTATCGCTAAACAACAGAAACATCTGATGAGTTTTTTCTCTGTCTGTCTCCCTTACACATGCATGCAAACAGAGACAAAGACTCTCTCTCTATCGCATCCATACACAAGCACACCACATGTATACACACACACACACACACACCTTTTCTCTCCTTTTGTTTTCTTGCTCACAGACACACACAAACACCCTCTGTCTCAATTTCTCTCTCCCTTTCTTCTTTCGACCCTTTTTCTTACAGACACACACATACACCATTTCAACACTTAAACATCACTCTAACCACACACCAACGGCAGGCTGGTGTTCTTACAGCTGTAGATATGCAGCCCTGAAAAGAAGAGAAGCCCTGATATCAGCGTGTCTCTTCTAGGCAGGGGCTTGTTCGTGCATGACTGCCTATGAAAACAGCACAGGAGGGCCTGATCAGAGCAGGAACTAGCCCCTTTGTGTGCGTGTGTGTGTGTTCAATCATCAGTCCCCACACGGCAGCTCACCAGAAATAAATGTCATTATATCCTCTGGCAAAAGGTGATGAGAAACAAAAATAATTAAAATACCTGTGATTGTGTGTGTGTGTATGTGTGTGTTTGTGGTTGTGTGTTTGTGTGAATGTGAGTGTGAAAGTATGGGTATGTGAGTGTGAGTGTAAGTGTGCACCTGTACAGATTTTTGCATGAACGTGTGTGTGTGTGTGTGTATCTGTGTACGTGAGTGTGTGACACACAGCCAGATGGGTACCTTGGGCTAAGTTCTTGACAATCTCTAGAGCAGGCTGCAGGGGTCCATTCAGACCCTTCTGGATCTCTCTGCCGAGCAAGGGGCCGATGTCTGGGGACCACAGGGAGAGAGAGAGAGAAAGAGAGAGAAGGGAGATTACTGGGTGCAAAAAAAGGGACAGACGTTCCTAGCACAATCTAACTGGATGGGCAAAAAGACAATAAAAGAATGAAAAGAGTGCAAGAAAGAAAGGAAGAAAACTTTAAGAGGCTTACCCCCACCTCTCTGAGTATGGTGGCCACACTCACCATTTAACTTGTTGCTCACGTTGTCCACAGTTTGAGAGCCATGATCCACCACTGAAGTGATTTGCTGAAGAAAGTAAATAGGGTATACGGTTTCAGTTAGGATTGTGAGGGAGGGGGAAGTGGGGCAAAGTTAATGCTTACCCTACTAAATGCATCACAGCCACTCTGTATCTCCCGGGGCGATGACAAACACAAGCCATGTAGCACAATCTAATGTTGTTGACTTTTCGCTGGTGCGAGTCAACAATATCAGTGTGACATTATGTTGGCTTGTGTGTGCAGAGGACTGAAAAGTCTCTCTCTCTCTCTCTCCTTCCCACTCTTTGTTTCTCTTGTTCTCTCTCTCTCTCAAATTTTATGACATCAGGTGTTATTTTAAATACATGGGAACTGATAGGGAATGAAAGGTTGGCTTGTGGTAGTTGGGGTACTGGCCTTTACCTCTGGCACTGCAGTCAAATACGTTTGAAGGTTGGACAGAGTGATGTTGAGTCTCTGGGGGGTCTCCTCCACACTCTTCTTGGTTGACTCGTTACTGGCAAACATACAGATGTTGCCTGCCCTGCATCCCACCAGAACACAAACACATACACACACACACACAGACATACAGTGGAGTGATTGTTTCAGGGTTCATCTGTTTCACAACACTGGAGGGTGAGTGAATAGATAACATTTTAAAGAGTTCTCTACGTGGAGAAACCTAAAGAATGTAGCACCAAAAAGGTCAGACGCAAGAGGCCTTAGGCAATAACCCCTTATCAGTCACCTCTGGCTTTAGTCAAAATGGACTCCAGTAACTGATGTCCATACAATGTTTTTAGGCTTTTGTCTCTTTTTGTCATTGTCCCTTTAGACTTGGACTTCTCTAGAATCCCCTTCACAACTACAAAACAATCAGTAAATTTACACTGGACCACACGGAAAGTGATACAAGAAACGTGGCCATGTGAGTGAATAAAGGCCGATAAGCGCTTATTTGCCATGCTGATATCAAACAAAGGCAGTCTGCAAAGGAGCCTCTACTTAGACATTTGCATTGTGCTAGCTTTCACACCCACTGCCCTTCATGGGGTGACTGAATTCATTGTGATGTCTCTTATGTTCGTGTTTGTCTTCATATCAACCCACCCATCAATTCTCTCATTCTTGGTGGCTCTCCGGGCATCCAGCCGTTTTCACATTGCTAATCTCAGCGGGGAATGACTCCATGGTTTTGGCATTTAAAATTCTGACATTTCCAGATATATCAGCCAGTGGTCGCTGCACTCGAAATGACATCGGTGGAGAAGGCTGATCTTAGCACTATCCATACAGTTCACATACACATTCATACAAATTCCATGTTTTTAACTGTGGTGTGTATTACCCAAACTGATTTGGAAATTAGCAAAGGCTGAAAAAAAGGCGAATAAACGTTGTGACTCTGAACCTTGCGCATGAAGCCTGGAGTACCTTTAGGGCCTTCTACCCTCCCGAAAAAAACCCACAGGACAATGTTGATCCACAAGCATCCCACTTATAATATGATGAGTAAATGGATACCTGAAATTGAACCTGAAATATATCTGAACTTGAAATGTGAGTTTATTTATAAAGCCTACAGCAACACCCACCCTCCCCCCAACCACCACCATTTCAATAACCTAAAGGAACGGCTACATCCCAATGTCCTCCCTAAGACATTAACCCTCAAAGATTTAACTGGCATAAATGGTCTTATTAATGGCGGATCTTTGAGGCTCCAGGGTCAATAAGTAGAAATGCGACTATTAGCACGCTGCTTACAGTATGATGAGAGTGATGATTAGGGTGGCCCAGTAGAGGCCTCTCCTTCTGCAGTTGATGTTTCTGGTCTGCTCCTGGTACATGTGGCCTCCACAGTTTCCACAGCAGCGGCAACAGGCGAAGAAGAAGCCCACCAGGGGCATGAGCACAATGTAAAGGATGCCAATGGCCACACACACCAAGAAGCCAATCTCATAGTGCAGCACCTGAATAGACATAGAATTGCGTGGGGGGGGGGAATTTAATGTTACTTCCTCCTTCTGGATTACTGTTGCTCTCTTCCACAGTGAAAGTCAAACATACCTATGTGTGCATACATATTCATCACATCTGAGACAAAGTAAAAGATTGGTGTGCCATCGGCATGCTCTTATCAATAATTAACACAGGGTGACGCAAACTTGTAAACTTAACTTTAACAAGAAATAATGACATTGCCCTGAAAGGGTGTTTTCTTCTCCCCATCAAGCTTTTCCTCATCCTTTAGGTGTCAGTGACTTCATAGTTCATCACCCTAAGGTCAAGCATTACAGCTCAAGCTTCTAAAATGCTTGCTTAGACATCAAACCCGTCGGCTTTGAAAGTCTCTCTGACGTTCTACCGTGAGAGACCTTACATCCGAGTGAAAAATAGCCTATGACCTGCTCCACTGAAGTCTACACATCTCACTGAATGGAGCTCTTTATGGTGCTAGGATTTCCACATACAGCTTTGTATTGTTTCTCCTTTAATCTCTCATTGTTCAAGTCAGACAATTCATGGAGAACATGGCCATCTCTGGCAACCTTGTGGATACAGGATCCAGTGTTATACAAAGCCTTTCAAGGGTTACTAATAGGCTAGCGGAGGGTGTGGCAGCATAATAGGTTACTCCATGGCTCAGATGTGGTAACGTTCTGTACACAGTGTTGAGCTGCGCCATACGCCTTTCAGTCGGTTCATATGTGGAAACAGCCATTTTTGATACTGATGGTTACCTACCTTTTGTATCGTCTCCTGTTCTGTGATCTGTACATTGTCCTCTATAATTTTGACCAACAGATCTGAATGACCAAAAATAAAAGTCATATATATTTGGGTTAGGTATAAATTGACATCCAAATACAGCATGATACACAAAATCACTTTACACTGACTTTGATGTACGGGTTGAATTTGTTAGCCTACAATAATTAATTAGAATGAAATCAGAGGATGTGCAGACATCGTTAGATAAACCTAACACTGATATAAGCCAGCAACAACAATGGGTGTCTGATTAACAAGTGCACACATAACCACACAGAGCGAATGACACAGAAATGAGAGAATGAAAGCCTCTACACTGTCTGCACGTAACACGCAGAGTCAAAGATTCCTGTTGACACATACACACACTGACCCACATCAATACCTCTTTGTCTTTTCCTATAAACCAGTTGATGTTCACTGCTCAGAATACACAGCTCTATGTCCCCAGGAACTAAGACCAATAACATCATTGTTATACCACACTGAGTGGGGGTTTTCACAACACAGCTCCAAATCCTTTGTGATCTCTAAATGGATTTGGTCTAGGACATACAGCTGTTTCAAAGTCATAGGTAGACTCACACCCATAGGGTGCTAAATTAATGTCTGAGTGTGTTTCTGACTGCTTCCAAGTAGGACTGCCCACGCAGTACTTCAGAATGGGTGACACAGTCCAGTCTGCATGTGAACATGTGCATTTGTCTGTCTCTGTGTGTATGTGTGTGTGTGTGTGTGTGTGCGTGTGTGTGTGTGCATGGCGTGAACAGTTGTGTGTGTTTGTGTGTTTTCGTGTGACTGCTAAATAGACTAAGAGTGCAGCTTTTTCAATGATGGCATGGCACTGCCTGGTTTCCATGGCACTTGAAGCTGCCCTTCTCAGTGGGCTGTCAGTGTGGCTGCCATCCAAATAAAGAGAGAATGGGGGGAAGCTAGAGACACTGAAGCTAGAGATTACAGACACTGTGACATCATCAGCAGCCACTGATTCCCAAATGAATCATTCCCAACCTCACAAGAAGTATTCCACCATCACAGGAGCACAGGGCGTGAGCTCTACTTATCCAAGACAGACCAGCTCACTTGGTGAACTGAAGTCCAATCGGAAGTACTCACCTTTAGGGAAAGGATTAGGCTGGACGAGGCCCAGGAAAGACTGCACGATCCCCGACATGAAGCCACTATCCAAATCCAGGCTGGGGAGGAAGCCATAGTGGGGCTCCGTCAAACTCAGTGGGGTCTCTTGAGATAGACACGACGCCTGACATGTTCCTGACTCTGGCAGTAAGAGCAGCACCAGCAGTAGTCGCAGCAGTGGTGCAGTTAGGTCACCCCAAAATGAAGGGCTGTGCCTTGACTCCCACATCTCTTTGCCCATAGTCCCAGAAGTGTAGAAATTCCCCTGTCTTCTATGTCACCTCATGGCCTGCCTTGTGTTCCTCAACGTCTGAGAAAAAAGAAGGTGCCGTTGATGCTGGATCCAATAAGACATTGTTGAAAAACAACATGCAACATAAAGTTATCACATTTACGATGACACATTAAATCAGACAATTCTGCTTTTTTAAACATCTCTCAAGGTTTCGCCAACTAAGAGTTTGTTGTTGTAGCTGTTATACTGTTGTAGTCACTGTTGACCCACATGATTATGGGATATTTGATGACCAAAAAAGGAGAGAGAAAGAAAAAAAATATTTTAGGACCATACCTACAAGCCAGTTTGAGTTAAAAACACATGTGCAGCACAAGTAATGAAGGTTATGTATGTGTGTGTGTGTGTGCGTGTATTTAAACATAAACATGGCACGTCCTGTTTACCCTATACACACACCTGCTCTGAAAATACCTATGCCTGTGGTCATGTCAAAGCAGTTTCATCAATAAATCACATCATCAGTTTCATCAAATAAAGACAAAAATAAAGGAACTGTACCTGTTTCCCTTCCTCTTGTCGCCACAGGAACAGAATGACCCAGGTATTGGTATGAGTGTGAAGGACACTGGAACTGTATGTCTGCCGTCTGTCTGTGTCTGCCTGGACAGGTGTGAGAGACGTCCTCCCAGGGTCTGCTGATGGGCAGTGCTGTTAAGTTTAACTTGAGTGCTGCTGGACTAATGAAGTGTGGGAAGTTATAGTCAAGGGAGGGCGAGAGAAAAGGAGGGAGAGGGGGAGGATCTGAAAGCAGAGAGAGAGAGAGAGAGAAAGGGAGAACAGAGCATAGCAGAGCAGAGGGAATGGGGGAGGATCTAAAAACAAATAGTTTCAGGGGGTTGGCTGGTAGTGGAAGGCAGCCACCCGCACTGTATGGTATATTTTCCCCACTTCTGAAATCAAAATCTTGTCAGAGATAAAACTGGGAGAGACTCGTTCAAATAACATCTTGGGAGTAATTTAAAATAGCACTGAGAAGCAGGCACTCTGTTTGTGTTGACACAGTCATTTATTCAATCAGGATTCAAAGACAAACATACAAAGGAATACCTAACCTAACACTGTGTGTGGAGATGGGTATCTTTGAGAGAAACTGTTGTTCAATATGCAGCATGTCTGAGGGGCACAAACATGTAACGGCAAAACTCAAAAATGCAGGAAGTACACTGAACGGAACTCTCTCTCTCTCTCTCACACACACACACACTTTCTCTTAAATGTGTGTGCATATACCCCTTGAGCACAACAATCATGTCCAAAAAAACAGAACATCAGTGTACCTCAACTTCAGTTAATTCTGGGAAGGTCAAATAACCCACTTCCTATCATCAAACATATAATGTGAAGCTCATGTCTTTCCCTTGGTGTGAACTGAGGTCTGACATAACTGAGAATAAACATAACAGCAATGCAATTACTACAAAACAAAACACTGGTTGCTGTCATTACAAGCTTTGCTTTCCTACCAACATCATGTACAAAGAAATTACCATGTGTGTCAGTTTTTACTACAACTTGCTGAATGAATATTTTCATGACCCACAGCTGATAGATTGAACTAATTTGCAAAGATGAGGGGCACAACCTTAAAAATCTCTTTTGTGGTTCAACCTTTGATAGGAAAAGTTCCTGATCACATGGAGTCCTTGTCTCCTGATGAATTTAAACAAGGTCAATCATTGACTGAGAAGCAATGAGAGAGAGAAAAAAACACTCTGCTGTAAAACCCAGGTGAATTTCGTCTCAAGGTAAGCTATAAAAGCCCTTTACCGGAACATAAAGGAGTTGTAAAAGGTACACAGAGCAGCAGGACCTGGGCTACCTATGTAAAGAGAAACTGAGTCTGATTTGCATTTGAAATTAAATTCAAACTCAGCTGTCTAAACTCCTGTCTAAGCTTATGGTAAACTCCTGGTCCAAAATATATATATATATATATATACATATTAATAATTTACCTAATCTTTAGGAGACTTATTACTGCTTCCCACAAGGATATGGCAATATTTCTTCAGAAGTTCCTGAAGCCTGAAGCCACTTTTATGGGCTCAGTGGCTGCAATCACCACACAGAGGCTATTCAGCACTCAATGAAGGGCATTTCCTGGTGCCGCAACCCTTGATCCTGCAGGCTCTAGATACAAGTAAACAATCAGCACCGCACCTGGTTTTGGCCAACAGTACTGAGGCGTACTGGCACACACACTCCCATCAAGTGCCCTGTGTTCTATGACATTTTTTCAAATTTTTAAGTAATGCATGTCTGAATTCTGTAAGAATTGTATTGTTTTTTGAAACAATATAATTTAATTGTGATGTAATGTCCTAATTGTAATCATGAGCCTATGCAAAGGCTCATCTGGACAAGCTAGAAATGTTTTTGAATAATGTGCATCATGCTTTGACGTTGTGTGGCTGGCGTGGATACTAGAACCGTGGTCTGAGGCCTGAGCTGAGGGTTGCATAGCTTCTCCCCACTATCAGCAGATTCTTGAGAAAAGTTGAGTAATTCATTTCTCACTGTAAAAAAGAATCACTCAAAGCTAAAGTGACACTTGCACCGGTTGCTTCTGAAGGAAAATAATCTGAAACGTTGATCAGAATAATCAGAATATACAAAAGCCTTACTGGAGAGGCGCAGATGATTCCTCAGTCCTCATTTTTTTTACAATGCTTTTTTTGTCTTATATATATCTTTCATTGACTTTTACTCAGCTAGGACAGATGGAAATGGAGAGAGACAGATGGGGAGGGGACTGGGAATCATAATTCCTGCAGTTAGAATTCAAGGATTTACCAATAGTGACAATTGCCTAGTTACTATTGTGGCATATGCTGTTTTGTGTATGTTGGTTCAATAAAGGTTACTACACAATTTTAATGTTCTTCTCAATATAAAATATATCAAAAGGAAGTTACTGTTTGAAATGCCCTGCAAATAATAAACTCAATGAACCTGGAGGCAAAATCCATTTTTGGGGGAGATATCTGACCTGGGCTGTTGTAAAAGGTTGTTACACAAAAATGAAATCTAGGATGTCCCAGGATCACAACCTGGGTGAACAACCATGTCAACAAGCTGCTGCAGCCTGTCTTCAGCTATGACACACTATGTCGCTCCATATGCTTATAATGGGCATAAAGAGGGTGACAACACACAAACACAAACTTGTTGACCAGGTTGTCCGCCCAGGTTGTGATCACAGGACTAGGGGTGGGAATCAATAGGATTTGACCAATATCAACGTCATTGTCAATTCTGCTTATTGGTCCAATTCTTTATCAAATCTCTTATACACAGATTTTTAGTTACAGCACATATGCCTGTAATATAGCATATGCTACTAGATGACCATAGCAGCTTAGAATGAGGGAAACCAAGTAGAACTGTGTTATCATTCAATTTTGTATTCTAAAGGACCCACTGATCATGGTCTGAAAAACATGCTGGTACTGATAAGAGGAATTGATCATGTATGAAGGATTGGATTCT
Organism: Tenualosa thibaudeaui; assembly: GCA_027481765.1. Classification (NCBI taxonomy): domain Eukaryota; kingdom Metazoa; phylum Chordata; class Actinopteri; order Clupeiformes; family Clupeidae; genus Tenualosa; species Tenualosa thibaudeaui. The sequence goes on along the minus strand of JAIFZK010000012.1, from coordinate 5,307,435 downwards.
CAGTTCTCGATTCCCGGTTCTTGCTTACAACACCTACACTGGACAAACAGATTTCATTTTTGCATAGCTTCTACATACCACTGTGATCATTACCAGTTAACAATCAGAAAACACCACAAATACTTTACAAGTGAAAATTCTTTTTTATTGATACCATACATGAATTATCAATGGCAGAAACTAAGCAAAAATATATATCAAACTGCCCCCTCGATCAGGGAAACAGTAAAGAGGGTACATCGCCATTCATTGTCTGCTGTCACCCTGCTAATGGCTCCATAACATATCCAATAACTCAGTTGCTGTTCATGTATCTGCTGAATTTTGGTTTCATATCAAGAACACAGAGCAACTATTAGTGAAAAAGTTTCTGCAAAAAGACATTTTTTATATATCATTACACCAGTACTTTAAATCTGGTGAAGGTATGCAGTGTGAATAATGTGGCATGATTAAGAGTGACTTGGAGTGCCCTCTGCTGTCTTTAGACTGGCATTCATTTGTTTCAGAGATGGAAAAACCTGGAGTCCAAAAAAGGAAAAATCTACAACAAATATGTTGCATTCATAAACTAATCCGGCTCATTCTAATGCACAAACTAGATCACAATACTTCAGCCAGCTAGAAAATTTACCTGTTTTAGGCACACAGGTAGAATGAACACAACATGATGGGACTTTTACTTTCTGAAGCCAGGTTCACACATCTGAATCATATTCAAACCAATGCAAATCCTTATGAGCTGCACAATTGGGGGAAAATTTCAAATGAGACTGAGCTAGAAAAGAAACAAGACAATTACTACTTGGCTGTTTCCTACTGATGTCATGTCTAACTCATCTGGTGCTTAATAAATGATCAGGTTACACACAGATGTCCCTGACAAAGAGTAGCAACATCAAATTCATTCCCAGCAAATATTGACATATTTTACAGAAAGACATACTGAATCCAGAGAGAATACAATGACGTGAAGTCAAAAAATAAATACATTGTACATTGAAGTAAAAACTATAATCTACTTCTGACGTGAATGGTATCTGTACCCTTTACTTTTAAACTCCATACATTTCTTTATTTGACAAAAAATGTTATTGTTTTTTTTTTCTTTTTTTTTTTACATAAGACAGGGGTGTTCTTTAGGGTGATCTAAAGAGTAATACACTGAAGTACAGTTGTACAGAAACTGGCTACTGTCTTAAATATACAAGCACAAATACACAAAAATTGAAATTACAAAATGAAAAGGAAAAAACTATAATAAAACTCCCACACAAATTATTCTCTTGTACAAATTTATCAGAGGGGATCTTAAAGGATCTTGCAATCAGCTCCTTGGTTTGTAGCTTTGAAATAACATATAACTAAAGGGACCGTGAGGGGGGCTGGATTTACCTTAAGAGATCATTACCAGTAGTGTGAGAGGAGTAGGGTTTCTTTACCAACATAACAAAACAAGGGGGAGGAAAAGAGGATGTACAGAGCACATCCAAGAAAAAGTTAGTTTCACACAACAAAAAAAGGTTTTCTTTTCAAATGAAGTCAACTCGGAGGTATTCGGCCACTTTTTCCCCTGTAGCTAGAAACAAAGTGCTATGGGCAATTTGAATCAAGAGGGTCATCTAAAGAGTGGACCCTTGCACGTGTGTGGGAAATAGAACATGCAGGTCATGACTTACACTTCTTTTAGTAGAGTAAAGCAATGATGTTTAAATGGTGTCTGTTTTTAAAGTCACAATTAAAGGTGCAGTGTGGAATTTTTGTTAACTTCTTAAAAAATAAATGCTTCAGGACACGGAGTTCTGACGCACTTCTGTGAAGTGAAATGCTGTTTTTGGAGCTTACAGCAGTTTCCTGTACATTCTAAAAATTAATAATTCTATGCCCCATTTAAATTTCCTCCATCATGCCTTTTAAAAAACATCAAATCACACTACTGTTGTGAGTCTAGAAACATTCTTCTTTAACAAAAACATCCTACTGCACCTTTAAAATAGTCTTTTCATGATTTTGTCTGAGATAGCACATAGACAGACCATGTAATTACATAATTATTATGAGAACAATGCTACAAAATATTGACATTAATAGCTTTTATACACATTTATAGATTTTACTCTCCAGTTACACTTTTCTGATGTTTTTCGCATGTTTTAATATTAAGAGGACTAAAAAGAACAGAGTCCACCTTTATAAGAAAAATAGATTGAGAAAACAGTGCAAAGAATATTCAGGGTGTTTTGTTTTGCTTGCTAGTTGATTTCATTTTTTAAAAAACTGTTATAAAAAAATAAAAAACAAAACCCATGTAAAAGATACAAAAAGAAAGAAAAAAAACACTTCTGCTGAGTGTGGGACTTTTTTGTAGTCAGTTCAATCTGATCAGGGTGAACATGCCCCAAACTCCAGTACCTCAATCTCACTGCTTTGAGCTTTTTTGTATTCTTTTTTTATATTTGTTTGATTTCAGATTAAAAGGTAGTGGTTCTCAACTCCGGTCCTCAAGCTCCGGCACTGTACAGGTTTTTGTTCCAACCAGGTCCTACAAAACAAATAGTTGAGTTTTTTTTTAAAAAAAGCTGAGTTTTTTTCCCCTCTCTCTCTCTCTTTTATCTGAAGTGCACACAATACTTTTTTTCTCTACTAAAAGCAATTTAAATAAAATATATAATCCTTCATTATGAAGTGAGCACAACAGAAAACCAGAGAGCCCATGTCAGGCAGATTGCACACAAGAGACCCGAGGTTGGAACAAGAACCCACAGACACAGCGGCCATTGCTAACACTGCTTAGTCAGAGACCCGGACCGCACCGGACCTGGCCATTGTATGCAGCAATGGGAAATACACACCCACCCACAATCAAAGAAAAATAAAATAAAATAAAAACACTCAAAAGCACCCACCCACACACACACACACTTCAGTTGAATGACCGAGAGGGAGTGTGTGCTGTGCTGTGCTGAAAAGCGAAAGCTGAGTTTGCAGTTTTGCTCTATAAAACACCCAAACGCACATCTGAGAAAAGCTTGTAATGGAAATCTCAATCACTAGGGACTCTTCAGAACAGTGAGCAATGACCATGAGGCCCGGTTTTGAGGACTTGTAATCTATGTGTTATGGTTCCACACACACACACACACACACTGGCATTCACACACATTAACACACACACACACACGCACTCACACAATATATGAATGTGTCAAACTGTCCTTTAGTAGTGACCTCCTCCCTGGCTTCAAAATTCTCCCCCTTGTTTTCATTTCCACTCCCACCTGAACCCACCACCAACCCCCCACCCCCCTCCAAACCCCACCGCCACGCAAGTGCAGTAGTCTACTGGGAGGACTGGGAGGTGGGGTTGTCACTCTTGCTCTCCTGGCTGGAGGGAGCTTTGCTGTTCCAGGGGCTGTTGGCGCCCAGGGCCGGGGAGTTGTTGAAACTGTCCTCGTCGTCGATGCCATTGGCCGCATCAAACTGCGTGTTCTCCAGCCGCGTGATCAGACGCTCGTCCTCGTCCCCGAACTCCCCGCCCATCAGCGTGGGCTCGCCCACCACCATCACATCCTGCAGAGGACAGGAAGGGCCGCAAAACATTATCCCCGCTACCGGGGCTGGGTCGGGATGGGGTGGACAAGGCAGCACTGGAGGCTGCCACTACAGCTCCCCCACCAAAAGAAAGAAAATAGACCTAAGCAAAGGACTACAGCGAAGTGAGTAAGACGCTTAATATGATGTCCAAAAGCTCTGGAGTTACCATGGAGCTATTTATGGCCCGTTTGTGTGGACTGCCAACAGAATTTCCACACCTGTCCAAAATCTTTTCATATCTGGACCTGTTTAGGCTTTTAACTGTTAACTGTTAAGGCTTTTACCTGATGAAAAACCCTGGACTGTTAAATCTGTGCTGAGATATCAAAAAAATCCCTCCAAAAAAGTAAATCACTTTTGTTTCCCTCAGGAGTGCCCATTGCAGGGCCGACTCAGCCATGACCCTGATCAACTGCCAGACGGTCAGTGAAGTGCCCGACATTTCGGATGAACAAAAGTCATCCTGGGAAGCCATAATGGCTCTGTGGACAGTCTTGGAAGCAGTTAGGCTGGGGGCACAGACTTCTGGCAGCCTTCCAGGCGCACAGCTCAGTGAGCCTGCCCTAGTGACCAGGCCGGCGGTGGGCATCCCTGATCCTTGAGTGCAGCACGGGTTCAATTCCACCTCGGGTCTCGAGTCATTGGTCAATTCGCCTGTCAATCATTGCCAAACCAAGCATATCAACCCACAAACGCGTGGTCCTTAAGGACCAGGGACTGCCCATCACTGGATCATGTCCTGGTGTCTTTTTACTTTTTTATTTTTTTTTTTAAACATGGGGCTTACCTCACATTGAAATCAGCAGATCAATAAATTCCATTCTTCCAGTAGTTTGCTCTTTCTCTCTCACACACATACACACACATACGCTCATTGACAACTTCGCAAACAGGTCCTTCCAAGTACCTCTTCCAACCCTTACCAAACCCACCCGCCACCCCAATCTCCCAACATGCAATGTGTGTATGAAAAGAAGTTGAGGATCAGAATGTGATGCTTACAGGTACCTGGCTGGAGAGACCAAAGCTGCTGGCGGGGCTCTTTTTCTTGCTGTTGTTATTGTTGTTGTTGCCCCCGCCTGTGCTCATAGTGCTTCCACCAGACATCTTGCGTTTTCGTCGCTTATTGGGCGCTTGTCTGGCTGGCTCGGCTGTGGAGAGGGTTCAGAAAATAAGGATTCTGATTCCATGGCTCTTCAAGCTTTTGACAACTTTTCTGGATCCGTTCTCATCCCAACCCCCACCGGTTTTAAACAGGCTGAAAGTCTGAACTTCCTTAACTCAACTAACTCATGACTGAATGCAGCACATCATCTCAGTGTGCAACATTGCTATATAAACCAAGAGCTCACTATAGGCCTTTACCGACAACAGCTAGAGGACTATTTCAAATTTCACAGGTCAGTATTTTCAATAAATTCAATAAATGTTGAAAAAAAAATGCAAAGTTGCATGTTTGGGCATTTTGTTCAACTAACCTGGTGGGGCCACCATCCTTTGCCATTTCTGGAACAAGCAGGTCTTGAGGCAGTCTCGGGGACTGAGGCTGTAGGTCTTATGCCTGGACATGAGTTCCTGCATGGGCTCCAGGATCACACACAGCTGGTGGAGGAGAGGGAATCCGAAAGTTTCGTTACAAACGTTGCAAATCATACCACTGCTGACCAAAGTCAAGGAGGGTTTCACTGTAATTTACTACGGGAAATTTCTACATATTCGATTCCTCAATGAGTTTACTAGACAACATTGGAGTATCTTAATAGCAGACACTTACTCGGAGGTAGTTTAACGTGGAGTTGGAGAGGCCGCATCGTGTGATGTTTTTTGATAGCTGCTCCAGCATCTGGGGATCCTGGGCCTGACAAAAACAATAGGTTTCAGGATTATTTCTATAACATGTAGTTTACGTACATTAACATGCAAAAACTGAAGAGGCACTGATAATGCCTGAATTACTATAATTGTGCTTCAAACATCAAAACTCGATATTTAGATATAACTAGGCACAACAAGACACAACACAACACAACAATCACCACCCCACAAATATAGCTTTATCATTTTCTTTTTGCCCTCTTGCCTTACGAGACTAGTACCACTATTACCACTCTCAACTGAGTCAATAAGGAGGATAACTCAGTGAAACCCATAAGCCACACAGCAGGAGACTCTTACATGCATGGCCAGGATGCTGCGGGGCACCACTTCACGATGCTGCCGTATGCTGAAGTGCCACGTCTTGATCCTCATCATATCGTCAAACATGAACTCAAGATATAAGCGCCCCTCCACATAAACCTGCATGGTACATTGACATGTTTTACAATGCAAAACTATACTTGAACTCTCCAACACAGCCATTTCAGATGAGGATCAACCATCATTAATTCACCTCAAATGCCAAAAACTAACATTAATGGGATAAATCTAATTAGACTTGCATTAAAAAGTGGTCTTCCACTACTGTGGTGATGCTATACCTGTGTGAACATGGGCTTTCCATTCTGTGTGACCATGGTGCACTGATCACAATCCAAAGAAACAAAGTTGTTGTGAAAAGACTCCTTAGGATGCTTCAGTACATAAAAAAGCTCTGTGGCTCCTCCTTCAAAGATACTCCGGAAGTATCGGGGAATCAATGTCCGACCAATAGCTGCGGAGTGGAAAAAGAAACTGTTTTTTTGTTTGTTTGTTTTCACAAACACAGTTAATTTCCTTTATTTTTCAAAAGAATCTCTGTTCAACATTCTTTTTGGTTTTACATCTGAGTACATAAATGGAGAACTAATTCACGCTTACTATATCGTTTGGGCCCATCTTCAAGACAGAATGTAATGGTGAGCATGGCATCATCCTCAAAGAACTCTGTGGTGAAGGCATCCCACCATAAGTTGTCACAGTCCTGTGAATCCAAACCAAACACTGTGTTGAAATGCCGAAGCTGCCCCCCCTCCAAATGCCATTATTTGATTGGCACACAAGCACACATCTGATCCATCTCCATCAACATACTATACGTAACAATGCTGAATAAAAATGCAAGACTAGCACCTCATGGCGGTGGACACTGTGCTGCCATTTATCATCCCATCAATGGGTTAAATGGATTATTTAAGACATAATCTCACCTCTGTCCAGTTCTGTAGCCGTTTATTAAGCTCAAATATTCTGTAGTCTGTCTGGTTCCCATACGGTGTGTGTCTCCTAAGAAAACACAGATCAAAATGTTTAATAGTAAGTCAAGACAGACAGTGTGTCTGGTTAGTTGGCTACTCTATAAAAACATATCACCATGCAACAAAAAACTACCTACCCTATTCCCGGCTCCAAGTATGTAGGAGGGTACATTGGAGTGGGGCTGCAAAGCCACAAACATGCAGTTAAATTGGATGCAATTCTAAACAGGCACTCAGTAGAAAAGGGCTAAAAAATATCTGCTGATGGCTCATAAAACTCTCTCAGAGGAAGTAATAAGCTGATTGTGATCTAGCACAAGCAACAAGGGACACTGTTAGCAGACTTACCCCACGTCTCTGTCCAGCATGGTGCCTGGGTGGAATGGGGGGAAGGCACTACCGTTGGGGGGCTCCTTTGGGGAGTACAGCTTGAAATTTTTAGAGGAGCAGCCTGCAGAGAGACACGGGACAACGGATACCAAGTGAGCACCTGCAGCACGGAGTTCCAACACAGCTTTAAAACTTTCCACGGATTGACCGTAACAGGCAAAGGTAAAAATCCACACGGGATAAGGCTGCTGCTATATCATGACACATCCCAGATTTCCTAGGATCATTCTCCTTGACTTGATGGTCTGGAAAACTGCATTTGAATGGATTTTAACCAACTGTAAATCAAACTGTTTTTCTTTTATCTTTTACAACATAGGGGGCTACCAAATGTAAACTACTCAGTGCAAATAACAAATATTCCAATTCTTAATCTAAAATACTACTGAATTCAAAGAGCTTTGATGATCCTACTGTTATTCTTTTAGCTGGTTTCATGTATTCAGAGCCATCTCCACCCCTGACAAACAGGCATTCCTGTCCCTGCCCAACAGGGAGGGAGCACGTGATCCTCTACTGCACTGCCTCCATCTCCTTCCCTTCTGTGTGTGTGTGTGTGTGTGTGTCACCCAACCCCCACTCATACTCCCTCTAGCTCAGCCAGCCAGCAAGCATTGTTAACCCTTGCCATTCCAGCTGCGGCACCACTATAAGCTGTGGAAACAGGGAGAGCGAGAGAGGAACCATTTTGCAACCCCTTGCTCCATACCTTCCCCTCTTCCTTCTTATAGATTGCACACAGAGTTAGATGCCACAAAAGCCTTCTGTCCAGCTGAGCCTCTCAGTTTTGAGTGTGAAATGGCACCCATTAGTGGCTCAGGGCAGGGTTCATTAACAGCTGGAAAGGGGGAGCACGGCCATAAACGAACCTTCAGTGCCCTCCTTCCAGTCTAATGCACAGCTGTGTGTGAATGCCGGGGCCCATTAAAAAAGCCCTCATATCCCTAGAGGAGACCATGTGCTGCCTGAGAGGGTTATTACGATCATTATGATTTCCTTAGGAGATGACTGAGTGAGAGAGGGAGAAAGAGTGAAAGAGAGAGAAAGAGATGGATAGATAGAGGGAGAGAGGCTCCAATTTAAAATGGGTTGTCATTATGGAAACAGGAGGCTGCATACAAGAGTGCAGCCTGACAGCAAGAGTTGTTTTCACCTCCCATCCAATTGTGACTGGGGCAGGTTGACGCTCACTATGGAGACCGACGCGCCTCCAACCTCCCAACCCCCACTCACAATCCCCTTTTACATTTACGTAAACCCAGCATTTATAAGCCACCTCTTCCTAAACTGCATCTGTAGAAGCAAACTATTGCTTAAAACAGAGGGTTAAAGCTGGCAAAAAAATCTGGGTTACAGCAAATCCAACCATTTATTGAGCAACCCTTGAACAGCATAAGCTGCACCATTGCTTGTGACTTCATGACACTTTATAAATTGCCTATCCAATTAAAGCAACACTGCAGTGTAAACAGTGCTACAAAACAAGCTTTTTTGTGTCCTAGATGTTAGATTAGATGTGTGGGTTACATCATATTTTTACAGAAGTTTCAGATATTTTTTTTTATTAATTCTGTTTGCCTGTTTGTGACATTTTTGTGTGATATAGTCAGTTTGCGAGGTACTCATATGCTGACGTTGGCAGTTTACAACACAAGGCAGATGAGAGACATCAGGTCTTCAGAGTATCATAAAGGAAAACACAAGACTTGATACTACTAGAGTATCTACTATTATTCTACAAGTCTATTTATCCAGCCAAATGCAATAACATTTTACTGAAAAGACAGTAAAATGCCACTTCCATAGGTCTATCGCATAGATGCATCCTTCACAATTTGCACCATCTTCAACAGTAACAAACAACCCACACAATGACATAGCAGGATACCGAATGAAAAGCGAAAAAGGGGGCCGCTCGGATTAAGCAACAAGCTAACGTTAAGTTAAATCACATTTCAAGTGCATTCATTCAATATCTGTAGATATATATTTTCTTGATAACTACCTGAACTTGTACATAGATCTCATGAAATGCAGACAATGTTAACGAACAATCCAAGTGTACAGCTCCCACAATGTTCGTCGTCAACAAAAACATGGTTAACGTTAGCTACTCTATGCATTAGCTTGTAGGCTAGTGTGCCATCTTTAAAACCTCGCTGGAACTAACCACGCAGCAAGTTATCACTACGCAGCCACGAAAACAACAAATCATACTCATATTTAACGTTGAAGCAGAAAATACTGTTTATTTAACCTTAAAACTGAAGTTGATCGACGATTAATTACTGCTAATCAGGTTAGCTGGACCCATTTGGTTTTGATGACAGCTAACGAGAACAGTCAGCCTGCTAGCGAACGTTACAATTAGCTTCAAAGATACCAGCTAGCTTGCAGTCAGTCGGGCCCACGGCGACAGTTCCGTTCTAGGTTTTGTAAAGTACTGACGAAAACTTCGATCTCGCAAATTCAGAAATCAGATACATTTCTAGCCCCGGTTATATGAAAAGCATTGCACTCACCTGCAAGAAAGTCTGGGCAGAAAAAGCTCCTCTATCCTAGCTACTCTCGTCAGCTAACGTTACAGTTAGCGAGCTAGTTAGCAATTCCGTTCACCGTCCCAGTCGAGAATTATAAAAATTTCCTGTGTGTAAAAAACATTTGGCTAGAAACATAAGAAACAAGAAGCGACGCGCTTTAGCCAAATGCAGCACTGCGATTCGTTTGCATCCGCTGATAACAGGTCTTATGTACGGTTAATTGGAGGTAAAGGACCCTGTACAAGCCTTTGTTCCTGACCAGGCTTGAACAATAGCTAAAGCCCTCCTCTCTGGCTCCGCGCTTCCCCCAACATGCACTCCCCTTTCTGCCTCCACATCAACCCATTCGCATTAGCCAGAGTGAAACCCCCAGCAGCGTCCAGCCTACTGCAGTTACCCTCCCCCCTCAGCTCAGGCCTACAGTTCTTGTACATAAATATTACGTTACATTTCTGTCTGGCTGTTTCTTTTAGGTAATCCACATCCCCTGAATCTTGCTCTGAAATAATAATAATAATAATAATAATAATAATAATAATGTTAAACGCCTGCATTAGTAATTTCCTTTTAACAACTGCATTGTAGATGGTAATATCACTACATTAAAACAACGAGGAATGAGGAGTTTGCAGCTGCATGGTTCAAAGAGAAAAATATCTATTTGGCTCCTTTAGCCAGTCATACAAAATCACACGGATATGCACGATATACACAGGTAGCTGTTCTCATAAATACAGGGTAGGCCTACATACTGTACCATTTCCACAAAAATGTGTTACAGTATAATTAAACACATGTAACAGAACTTTTCAAATACAAATCTTTCTGTTTTCATCAGGTAATCTTGAAAGTTCTTCAGCAGTAATGATTATTCAAACTCCTCTGACAGATGAATCACGACCCTTGTTTCCCTGAATAGCCTCTCTGGTGGATAATATGATGGCCCTTCCCCTTGTTCCCCTTGCAGACACAGACTGATTATGAGCCACTGGAGAATTAAAGCCCTGTGGGCACATCTGACTTTCTGCTTATGTGAATAAAGTAATTGGGTGCCTCCTTCACATTACTACAAAAAGAGAAACAGCTGAGAAATCATTCAAATAGTGACAGATGCATGTGATGTTTTTTTTCCAACGTGATAAGGTGGAAAGCCCAGAGTGGGTCATCGTCTGATTAAATTGGATTGAACAAGACATCTACAGTAGATATTCTCAAGACAAGACAGAAAAGGAACTACGCAATGATCATATCCTCTAGTCAGGCCAATGACACTGGAGACCAGTGACTGTACACACACACACATACACACACACACACACACACACACACACACACACACACACACACAGTCATTGCTGGAGAGTATCAATCTGCCATCACTGCCATGGTGCCATAGCTGAGCCAGGAGTGGAGGGCCCAGCAGCAGCAGCAGCATCACCAGGATCACAGCAGGGACTCCTTGGAGGTGGCCCCTTCAGACCCAGACAGCTAATTCCAAACTGGCTGTTTGTCCCATGTGAGGAGCATGTGATGGGTCATGCCTCTTGTGAGTGCTGCTGCTGGACATTAAGGCAGCAGGAGCCCGCCACACTGACATGAGACAGCAACCCCATCTACTGGTATTATATCTAACTCCAGCCTTAATGATTTGGCTTGCTGATATGGCTGCCATCTAACAGTGACCTGATCCAGCTTAAGCAAGCTTAAATGTATGTGCTACATAATAGGGGCCCTGCAGAAACATTTGACCTCGTTTACGACTAAAGCAGTACACTCCGTATTACTATAAAACAGATTTTGTTTCGGTGAATTTGTACATTGGAAACATTTTGTTTCCATCCTTCAGTAAATTTAGTGGATCGAAACATCATGGACAGATGTACAAATTGAGGTACAACCAAAACAAAAAATGCATGGGTTTGGTTTTGCCTCAGAATCTCTAATTAAATGTTATTTTTTGCATTGTTTGTTACACAGACAACCCCAAGCTACAACACCTTCATTTGAGTTAAGCGCTGTTAGGGTCTACCACTGTTAATGCCCGAATACTGTGTGTAGTTTATTCACTCTTATAGTCTTCCCTGAAAAGAAAATGTGTCATGGTGTCCTATTAGCATGTGCCTCCACACAACTCTCCACCCCAACCAGATGGGAGAGTTGCATAACACATTTGTCATTCAAACAAATGCCAGTGCATCAGTTATTGAACTAAAGTCTGCCTTACCCATAAGATTACATGTTTTGACTTGAACTAGCACACAAGGGTCCAAATTTCAATGCATCCCACCACCAAAAAAAAAAAAAAAACCTGAATGTCACCCATCCACTTAGTGTGGACTCCACTAGTGTGGTTTCCAAGGTTAAAATCCTCCAGCATGGAAAAACTGACTGGCACCAGAGGGGGGTTGAAACCTCTGCACAGAGCTATGCAATTCGCTCTGCCACACGTATGCCCATCACTGACCAAATCTTCCTTGCGAATGATAAGTTGGCCTGCCTCTCCTTGCTCCAGGGGCTCTCTGATAGTCTGCCTATCCACAGCCCAAACGTTGGGGTTGGAGGCCCCCCTGCCACCCCATCAGGGCTCCACTCACGCGGACCACTCCCAGCTACACGGCTGGCAGAGTGCGATAATGCACAGGCGACAGGCGCCGTGTGTGAGAGCCATACCAACTACTGTTAAGAAGCCGGAGGCAGAGAGGAGAGCATTTTTTCATTCACTCTGGATCATTTCCTGCCACCATGTGCCCTTGTTCAGCCTACATTATTCACGGCAAGATTGCCCCAGGAAAATAAATACACCAACAGAAATACTTAGTGTGTGAGAAGGGCTTAAAAATGAATATGGTAAAGACAGGATGCTGAAATGTCATTTAGAAAAACATCTAATTTAAAACATTTTTATTTGTGCCTTTTTATAGATCATATTAGAAAGCTGCCTGTAATAGTAACAACTTCTGAAGGAGAAACGTGATACTAATATAATAAGAAAAATGTTTCCCTTGGCAATCATAACCACTACTTTACTGTCAACAACTCCACAACTTAATGCTCTGTCGCCACCCTGTGGTGACTTTGAACATTAAAAATGTACTGACAAGCGGGTCAACCTAATTACACTGAGTACATCTCTTTATGATAAGGCTTGCTGTAATGACAAATAATTACACTTTTATGCCGTGTGATTTTGCATAACCACATTATGTTCCACAGTCAGGACTGAGTGTTGTTTCGCCAGGTTTACAGAGCACAGAATAAAATATATTCTAAAGATGACCCGGACCAGCAGGGGATGTTGGAAAAAAGGTCTTCTGCTGTGCTGGGACTAATTAGCTGAACTAGAACTACTTCCATTGGATCAGCACCAGAATCTCACTGGATCAAATCAAGCTCTCTCTCTCTCTCTCTCTCTCTCTACAACAGAGCCGACTAGCCTGCCTCTATTATTACAGAACTGCTGAGGGGGGAATATTTTGACCGGCAAGGGTCAGAGATCCGGCTACCTTAGCCGATCTCTCCATCTGCAGGAACCCACTCCATCACCACAAAACACACATAGACATTAAGGACCTTCCCTTAAGTGTTTATGTAAGCAAAAAAAGACAAGGGTCAGACTTTGAACAGTGGCACCCTTTTCATGGAGGGATATGCTTTCAAGTTAAGCCATCTCGTAAAGGTCCATTAAATTGAGTCCGGTTCTACTCAGATGGATTTAATAACCACCTGGTATTTGGTGTGAGGGGGAGGCTTTGATATGTAATAAAAAAACAAGATCTATGAGAATAGAGTTATACCCCTCTGTTACATTCTCTGCTTCTTGGAGCTGCTGAGTGAAAGAGTATGTTCATTCATTTAACATTTCAGAACAAAATCGTTACAGGGTGAGACATAAGTCCTTAGAACCTTCCTCCTAAGAGGGGAAAAGACAGAGGAAGATGTTTAACTTGGTTTCTCCTGCCTATGATTCATGTGACTAATGTTATTTTCATGACATGCTGGGTGCGTTCTTTTGTAACAAAAACTAATGTTGGGATTGTCACAAATGGCCGCTGGTGGTTGTGATGGCAACAGGCAAAAGCCGCCAGCAAAGCAAAGACATCTGCTTCTCAGTTGCTGTGGTTTTGACATTAACAGCGAGTCAGAGAAGAGAGAGAACATTGGTATGTTCATGTGAGAGTGTAAGTGCACAAGTGATCCTGTATGTGTGTGTGTGTGTGTGAGGGAGAGACAAGGAGAGAGAGAGAGAGAGAGAGAGAGAGAAGGGGAGAGGAGTTGAGAGAGGAGGAAAGAAAAGGCAACACTGAGCACACATTTATATGAAAGAAGGAGAAAATGATAAGGACAAACAAAGAGTAGAAGTGAATGCAAGAGAAGGGTGTGTAATCAACACTGAGGAGCAAAGAGAGGAAGTGCGCCTCTATCTGTAAGACAGAGGAAGATGGTGATGATAAAAAACAGCCTAGGTAGCTGTGCGTGCCTCTACAAGTGTGCACAAGTAAAACGGTCACAACAACTGCTACCAAGATTGAGCCATATGTGTGGCAAGATAAACAAACCAATTGCAACCATCCTCTCAACGTCCTCAGCACACAGGTGAGATCCCTGAGTGGGTTAAAGGTGACTCCACTCTCTCTCTCTCTCTCTCTCTTCCCTTACTCTCTTTCACTCACTCTCTCTTATCTGTCTCTCTCTCTGTCTTTGAGTGGGCACAAATAGTTGCCTGTAGCAACATTGGCCACTGGGTCAGGTCACAGGAGTGGCATGAGTGTATGTGTGGTTGGGCAGTGAAGGAAGCAATGAGAAATTAAACGTGAAACAAATAGCTGCTCTTCCTGCTTGGTGAGCAGAGCAGATCCTTCATCTGAAAATCATGATGAGCTCCTTTACACACACACACACGCGCATTTTTGTAATTGCTGAGTGTAAAAAGCTGTTAGAAGCTATGCTTCTCCATCAAGCTTGACGGTATCAGTGGTAATGAGAGTGTGGACATTAATTCCACACTAGCTGCAGTCATCAGTAGAAGTGGCCAAAGGTGAAAATCATACAGGTGTGTGCATTGATCATCATATATATTTCCATTTCATAGATTCTGAATAAAATAACACCCAAAAGCTTATGTAATTACTATAATTATTTATGTCATTTATATGTTTTATCCAAAAGATAAGCACAGAGCCTGTTCGCCTACAGATAAAAAAACAGCAAGCAAAATGCCCCCCCCCCCACCCCCCAAAAAACCCCCATATACACAAACAAAGGCTTCCTCCCTCTCCCCCTCCCTCTCTATCCATCTCAGTTCAGCTCTTCCTCTCCACTCGAGTGTTTGGTTGGCACATGCCAGCTCCCTGCGAACATTCTCTCTCCATCGCTGACACGTGACATCCTAACGAGTGCCTGCATCCTCGTTCCAAGCTGCCAGAGGCTGACAACGAGAGGAGTGCTGATTTTCTGCACAGGAAGCCATTTTGTTCTTGTTCGGTGTAATGAGACAGTTCTGTGCAGCTCGGGGGTGGGTGGAGGAGAAATGGGGGGGGGGGCAGAGAGAAAAAGAGAGACAGAGAGAGAGAGAGAAAAAGAGAGAGGTGGAGGGGCGACTCACATCGCAGGCAGCGCCAATCCAGCAGGGAAACGGTGAATCAGAGCACTGTGTCTCCCTCTCTTTTGCCGCCTCTACTCTCTCTCTCTCTCTCTCTCTCTCTCTCTCTCTCTCTCTCCCTTTTTCTCTCTGTCTGTCTGTCTCTCTCTGCAGGCACACCCTGCCCTGGCTCTTGGCTCCTAGCTGCAGCCATTGTGCAACACCAAACAGCCTGGGCTTTGTTGAGTTGCCATTTTAGCTCTGCTTTTAGTCGTTCCCCTCTAATCAGCGGAGCCATGTGACTTTCTGCATGAAGTAGCACGGCTCCTGCTGATATTGAGCGCTTGTGTGCGAGAGGTAGAATGAGGGAGGGGAGAGAGAGAGAAAGAGAGAGCAGTTTTCATGAGTGAGTGAGTGAGAGTGAGAGTGAGAGAGAGAGAGAGGGAGAGGAGAGGAGAACAGAGCAGAGGAGAGGAAAGAGGACATGGGGAGGGAGAAGTGGGGCCGAGACAGACAGACAGAAAGAAAAAGAGAGAGAGAGAGGGGGAGACAGACAGGGAAAGCAGAGGCAATCTAATGTCTTGCCATTTTGTCTCAACAAAGGGTTGTGCTCCTTTCACATTAAATATAAATGGAATGCCTCACATTCTGCTCAGAATTGCACTTGTGTTTGTGTATGAGCATGGGGGGTGGAGAGGAGGGTCAGTGGGATTTCAGCCTTGCAAAATAGAGGACAAAGAAATCCCCTCCATCAGTCCAGGGCCAGTGGCCTTCTCCAAAATCCCAGTGAAATATGCTGTCTTTCAGCAGGTTGTGCTTAGTGTATGGGATGGGAGGAGTGGGTTGGGGTTCCCCAAAACTCTGTGGAGGAGCCGTCCAGCACAGCCCACATCCAGACTGGAATGTAAATAAACGAGACTTCAAACAGAACCTGTCTGAGGACAGGGATGTGTGTGTATGTGTGTGTGTGTGTGTGTGTGTGTGTGTGTGTGGGACGGGGTGGTCTAGGAGTTAGAGGTGAGGAGATTACCCCTTGTTTTTGGCAGCAGCCAAAGTCAGCTTTTATGAAACTGTGGTATCCTTTATGGGGCAGTCCAACATAATGATAGCGAGGGGCGAAGGGAAAGAGACAAGCTGAAAGGAGTGTAAAAAGTCCACCCCAAAAAACAAAATATTTTGGCTTGGTAGTGAGAAAAAAAAGAACCCAGACAGTTTTCCACCATCTCTCCTTCTTTCCCATTCCATCTTGTTCTCTCCCTCTCCCTCTCTCCTTTTCTCTCTCTCTCATTTTCTCCTTCACTCTCTCTCTCAACCCCCCACCCCACCCCACCCCTTCCCCAACACCACAAAAAGAACAATCAAACAGGACACACGTCTGTGGAAATTTCCATGACTCTGCTCATAAAAAATGTACCGCGGGTGAACATAATCTGCTTGATTTTAAACAAATGTTACGCGCCAAATGCTGGCTTGTTTATCGCCGGAGCTGCCAGAGAGGCTTTCATGGCTCGGTCTTGGGCGGAGATAGGGATCGCACTTGGGTAAGCGAAGCGTTGCTTACTCGCCCGCTGCTGGAGGCAAATGGCAGGAAGCTGCACACTGGTCCCAACATGCCCCACAGCCATTTGGGAGAAGAAGAAGAAGAAGAAGAAGAGAGAGAATGGGCAGGAAGAGGAGGAAGAAAAAGAAGAACAAGAGCAAGAAGAGAACAAGAACCCAGCATTGCTAATCTCCACCCTCATCAGCCATTCAATGTCCTCAAGGAGCCACATATGTGTGTGTGTATGTGTACATATGTGTGTGTGTGTGCGTGTGCATGCGTGCGGGAACGTTCGTTGCCGATGGCTGAGATGCTTATTTAGTGCTGGTGTTGCATAGGGCTCTTACATTTTTCTGTTTTCTTCGGGAACCTGGGGTTTGATGGACTTTTCCCCCTTTTGTAAACATGAAGCATGTGGACTCCATTAAAAACACATTTGGATTGGCAGTTAAGAGTCGCAGAGAGAGAGGGAGAGGGAGAAAGAGAGAGAGAGAGAGAAAGAGAGGTCCTATTCTTGTAGCAGCCAGCTGGTATAAGCCCGTGGCCTCTGTTCAGGTACTATTACACTCCATGGTGATAGCTTTGTTTACTGTTCCATAGTGTGCTGCATTCCTACTAACTACAGCACCCCTGCTTCCTCTAGCACTTACTGGGCTGCCGGGACAAACATCACCTGTGTGGAGGTTAGCAGACATAAACCCCCACACTGAGCTCAGCATTCACTATTTCTTATTCAGGCCAGCTGATCATCTGTAAGGGGCTCAGTCAGTGACCTCAACTTAGGCATATGGCTTCTGACAGGAGTTGAGCGAGTGGTGACTCACTGGCCTTGCAATAACCTCTAACAGCAACATCAGAGACAGCCCAGAGGGTTGGGAAGAGGAGCTTGTACACCACCACCACCACCTCCACCACCCCCAAGCTAAGTGTCGCGGTTTAACACAACGAGGCCCCGGTGGGGCCCCCCTTGGGTTTCCCTGTGAGCCTCCCTTTAAGCAGGCAGATAACCTCTCTCCTCTATGGAATTTAATATTGCCATTAAACTGATGGGCGGCGCCACAATTCAATCTGCCGGCTCTGAGAGTCCCGTCGTGGACGGCGCCTATTAAATTCAGTGGCCCTCAGATCCTCGGGCGCTTGTAATTTGTGCCGCTGCCCCCTTTATTCTGCTCCTCCACTGTTCCCTGATCAGTGCAAACCAGCGCCAGAGACAGACATCCAACCAGCCACCCAGCCTCAAAGAAAGAGAGAGAGAGAGAGAGAGTGAGTGTGTGAGTGTGTGTGTGTGTGTTTGTCTGTGGTAGTTGTCTCTGATCTACTGTTGCTTCAGATATTTAAATTACCACATTAGCTTCAGATCAAAAATATGACTGTACACCCATACACCAAGACCATCTTGTCACAGCGCTTAAAGTGTCAGAGTAACATGCAGCAGAACAAGATATAACCACATCATAAGGTATAACTTTTTAATGAGATATTATGCAGAGAGAGAGAGAGAGTGTGTGTGTGTGAGAGAGAGAGAGAGAGAGAGTGTGTGTGTGTGTGTGAGAGAGAGAGAAAGAGCGCTAAGGATAAGAGTTGAATGATATTACAGTGGAAGCATTAACATCAGCCTTTCAGTGTTCGAATGCTTCACAGTAGGTAGATAGGGTACTATCAACATCACCAAGGCACACACACACATTCTGATTGTGATAATAGTAATACTAATGACTATAATAATAATAATAATAACTGCCTGACCCATCAAAGAGTTAACCACCCAAGCCCTACCACTGTGAAAGTCCCAGTTGCAGTTGATCGGTTTATAAGAATGTCAGTCCTTTTGCAAGAGCCTTAAACTTTGGCTGACCTCACAGGCACTTAAAGCTAAGGTATCTCTTTCACTGAAGAATGACAGGCAACTTCCTTGAAAGTACTCAAAACTTACAATCTCATACACATACACATACACATACACATACACACACACACACAAACACACATTCACACAGACACACACCAACTTCAAACTCTGCATTTGTATCCAAATTCTTACAGAACTGAAATGAGTCAAAACTCAAAAGCCCTTGGGGTGAATGCCTTCATTTTTGTAGCTCTCACTTACTGAAAAAGAGACTTTGTTCACTAACTACAAGCCTTTCAGAAAAGCCTTTAGAAACAGAGAATGACATGACCCTGGAGTAGAGCTACGCTTTTTTTGCTGATCGGTCCCTCACCCTCCCTCCTCCCTTCCTCTGACACACACACATACTCTCTCTCTCTCTCTCTCTCTCTCTCTCTCTCTGTCTGTCTTTCTGTCTGTTTGTGACGCACAGGCTCAGTATGCACCTCTGAAGGAAACACCTTTTAGCGCCAGCTCGCAGGAATGACAAACGCACCATTGCACAAACGCAAGTGAGAGCAAGACACAGAGAGAGAGAGAGAGAGAGGGAGAGAGAGTGAGAGGGAGAGAGAGAGAGACAGAGAGCATTAAAAAGACGCTCTTACCTGGGCAAGCACAGCCTCCTACCGACATCTTCTCACATGTTTGGCTTCGCTCAGAGAGAAACGACTGGGTCAAGTCCACACGCTGTTAGCATGGGGCTTCTTCTGAGAAACAGAGACGGAAGGGGGGGAAAAAAGGGGAGGGGAATGAGGAGGAGGAGTGCAGTGAGAGAGAGAGAGAGAAAAAGAAGGAATAAAATGAAGAAACAAGAGAGCCCTCAGAGAAGCAGGAAGCACGACATATTCCTGCTCGGCGAGCAGCGCACCAACTCATTAATATGCAAATTGCTGTACTGGTAGGAGGGGGAAAATATGAGAGGCAGAGACCGAGAGAGAGAGAGACGGATAGGGAGGGAGGGAGGGAGGGAGGGAGAGAGAGAGAGAGAGTCAGTGAGAGAGACAGAGAAAGTCACTCAGAGAGAGAGAAGGTCGAGAGAGCGGAGTGCGTGAAAGAGTGAGAATGAGAGAAAGAGGGAGAGAGGGAACTGAGTGAGTGAAGGAGAAGGAGAGAGCATTGTCAACGTGACCTGGGAGGCAGAGATCAGTGAACATGAGCTCTGTGATGAGGCTATCCTGTCTATGTGTGTTTGTGTATGTTAGTGTGTGTGTGTGTGTGTGTGTGTGTGTGAGAGAGAGAGAGACAGAGAGAGAAAGAGAGAGAGAGAGACAGTGGGTCTGTTTATGTCTGTATGTAACACACAGGCTGTGTATGTGTGTACATGTGCTTGTGTATGGCTGTGTTTGTGTGTGCGCATATGTTTTGTACATACGTGTGAGCGTCACTAAGTGTGTATGTGTGTTGTATGTGTATATAAATGTGTTTATTCATGTATATGTGTTGAGCCTCCAAGTGTTTTGTGTGTGTATGTGTGTGTATGTACAGTATGTTGAGTGCAAGTGTGTATCTGTTGTGCTATGTGTGTGTTTGTTGTGTGCATGTGTTGGCTATTTTTGCCTGCTTCTCGCTGCCTGTCTCTCCCTCTCTCTCTCTTTCTCTCTCTCTGCAGAGGGAGGGAGATAAAGCCTCACAGTGGGAGCCCAAAGGCAGAGGCTCATTAGCGGCGAGTGGACCTGCAGCTCTCTGCGCCGCGCTGCGCTCCTCTCCTCTCTCCTCTCCTCTCCGCTCTGCCGCTCTGCCTGCCCTCACACCTCCCTCTGGGGCTTCAACTCCCTATGCTCCCTGCCTGCGCTCCAGCTCTGCTCCACTACCACCCCCCTCTCCAGAATACCCAGCCCAGCTGTGGCGAGTCAATCCGCACTGAACAGAACTGAACCGAGTCGAGCAGAACTGATCTGAGTACAGCAAGGCCCACATCCAGCCTGACACTTTTGTCTCCTGGATGACTGACCCCCATTCCTCGCCTCCCGTCCCCTCCACTCCACTCCACTCCACTCTTCTTCTTCTTTTTCTTCTTCTCCTCCTCCTCCTCTCTTCTGCTCTCCTCTGCTTCTCTACTTTCCTGTTTACCCGGGCGTGTGTGTGTGTGTGTGTGTGTGTGTGTGTGCCTCTCTATGCTCTTTCCCTGCTATAAATACTACTCCTTTGCCCACTTTTCTGGCTCAAACTCGACACATCCCTAGTCGCTCTCCATTTGGAAGAAACTCTCGGTCCGTCCTTTTAAATCATTCGGTCCCCATCTTCCATCTGTCCACTACTACTAACAAAACCAACTAAGAAGATCAGGAGTCGGGAATGTTTATCTGCATTTGAGTGTGTGTGTGTGTGTGTGTGTGTGTGTGTGGTGTGTGTGGAAAAACTCTTCATAAACAAACCCCTCTCATTTTCTTCTTTCCTGTGTTTCAGTGAGACCTCCCACTCGTTCTCCTGCAGTCCCTTCTTCTCTACCTCCTCCTTCTCTTTTCCTCTCAAAATAATCCCTTTCTCCCTCCCTCTTGCTTTTCTTCACTCCGTCAGGAGTTCTGTTTGTCTCCCCTGCACTTTTATTTTTTTACTCTGGCTTTTGGGTATGTGCTCAGTCCAGTCTCCCTACCTCCACTTGACTTCCCCTCCCTCTCTCCCTCTCTCCCTCTCCCCTCTCGCTTTCACGGACTCCCTCACTCTCCCAGTCTCCCTCTCACTGCCATTCAATTACCCTCTGTCATTTGCGCTGAGAGGAGAAGAGGAGCCTCCTTAATGACTATAGTCAGAGGGGATTAAAGACGCAATTCAAAGCAGAACACGTGTTCATAGGCCAAAAAAACACTGGTGCACACTCGGCAAGACATCTACCAAAACACACACACACACACACACACACACACACACACACAAAAACACAGTGTCTTTCACATACAGTACGCACAGTGTCAGTTGCTTCTGCACAGCAGCCCAAACACACACCTACACACACATGTTCACACAAATAAACAGTTCGGCACCAAGGTTATGAAACACCTGCAAATAGGCTTTGTCTGGCAGCAGAGAAATTCAGCCCTGCCTCACAACACTCCTGATTGGCCAGGTCTCTCTGACAAGTGCCACCCCCACTCCCACCTGGAGCTCTTTCATCAACGGTACACACAGCCCCCACCCCATCCCCTACACGTAGAGAATCTCACACACATACACACACACACACACACAAACACACACACACACACACACACACACAGCTAGCCTTACTTCACCTTGCCTCTCCTTAAACCCTCTCCCTGGAGCGTCTGCGCTCTAAAGCGATGAATCTCACACTCCGCTAGTTCCCTTATGCACCCAGTCATCCCTACTGCATGAGCAGCCTGTCGAGCCCTTCACAATGTCAGAGCTGAAGAATGTTTTGTGTGTGTGTGTGTGCGTGCGTGCGTGGTGTGGCGCCTTTTAAAAACAGCCCCAGTGACCGTCTGCATTTCCTGTGCATCGTTCGGGATCAATACACTGAAGACGACAGCGATAAGACGCTGCTTCAGCACCGGCAGTCTCCAGCTCCAACTCAACCACCACTGCCACCACCACTGCCACTGCCACCATACCACCAGAGCACCACCGTGGGAGTTCCTGTCACACGTACAGCTCCGTTTGTGGGAGTGACAGGACAATCAAAGCAAGAATGTCATACATGCTGTCAGACGCCGCTCACTGGATCTGGAGCAGCAACTCTCCGCCTCCAGGGCCATTACATATGTTCTCCCTCTCTTCTCTCTCTCTCCCTCGCTTCTTACATCCTTCTTTCTCGCTCTGTTTTTCTATATCTTTATCTCAATTTTTTTCCCGTTTCTCTCCGTGTGCCAAACAGACAATGAGTGATCACATTTTATTTTCCGCACCTCTCCAAAAAAAAGAGGAAAAGAAAAAAAAGGTTAGGCAAGAACAAAGAGACACAGTGTGTATATAAGAAAAGTAATTTCACAATGAAAGGTTCTGTGTCTCGCTGCAGCAGCTTTGGGGAAATGGGCTTTTTTTTGTTTTCTGAGACAGAGATTGGGCTTTGAAGCCTAGAGCCTCGGGAAATGCACTTCACCACTGACTGCACAATCAGGTCTTCTTTTTGCACGAACAAACTCTCTCTCTCTCCCTCTCTCCCTCCCACACACGCTCAAACTCACGGCTACACAGAGCTCCTCTCTGAAAACAAAGATGGGCCAACCAAAATCTCTCTCGTGTCTACCTCCCTCTCACTCTGTGTTTTTCTGTCTGTCTCCTCTCTCTTTCTCTCTCTCTCACTCCCTCTCTCTGAGATGCTGTGTATCAGACTGGCACAAGCCAGTGTGGTGTCATTGGTGAAGTGTTTCATACCTGTCCGTGCACACCTTTCCCCCTGGCACCTCCACTGACCGTCCAAGATCCTGTGGAAAGAGACATGCGTAAACACACGCGCAGACACACACATACACGCATACACAAAAAAAGCAGACAGTGGGTGAAAAAACAACAACAACAACAACATATCATCTCCTGAATCTAACACATGAGCATGCACAAGGATGCAACAGTAAGAAATAAACACACAGAGACATGTACACACACACATACACACCCGGAACAGACACGCGCTGACACCACAATGCCTGCGCTGCTGACACGGACACTGCCACTGGCACTGACACGAGCACATTCATCCGAACCCCCCCCTTGCCTAGCAGACAGCACACAACACTGCCAGTGTCACTCCCCCCCCCCCCCACCCCCCCACACACACATACACACTCCTCCTTCCACTCCCCACCTCCACCCTTAAGTTAGTGTATTAGAGTATGGCTGCGTCAGGCATAGTTACCTTGTTCTCTTTTGTCTGGACCTTCAGGCGCACCCAGTAGAAGCAGCGGCAGCAGCAGCGCGTGTGCTGACGACACCGAGAGAGGAGGTCAATTAACGATGATCGCAAAAAAGAGAGAGCGAGAGAAACAGACTGGACCGACCAGGCGTAGCGACAGCGAGAAGGAGAGACGGAGAGCGCGAAAGAAAGAGAGAGAGAGAGAGAGAGAGAGAGCACGCGTGTGCGGGCAAGGGAGAGAGAGTGAGAACAACAGTGGTAATAGCGAGAGCAAGAGTCAGAGTGAGAGAGAGTGAGAGAGAAAGGGAGAGATAGAGAGAGAGAGAGAGAGGGAAAGAAAAGGAAGAGTGGATCACAGGAGCGGGAGCAGGAACAGGAGGAGGAGGAGGCACAGTCAGGGAGTCAGGCAGCGAGGCAGGCAGGAGGGAGACAGCCCTCGCCACACTGATCCGCTGGAATAAATATGACGCAGAGCCAGAGCAACTTCTCCAGCCCCACGTACCCAGAGAGGGCACTGTCGCTATGGCAACGGCAGAGCAGCGATAGCAGCAGCAGCAGCGCCGGGGCAAACGCACTCACTCTCACTCTCACTCACTCACACACACACACATACACACTGACAGACACACACACACACAAGGCACAGCATTATTCTCTCTGCTCGGCTCCCTGGAAACGCACACAGCTCCAGGCAGCCAGGCGAGAGAGAGAGAGAGAGCAAGAGAGAGAGACACACACACAGGGCAAGCAAATGCAGGGAGGCAGACAAGGCAAGGTAGCCTGGCAGGCAGACCGGCGCCTCCGATTCAATTAACTCCACCAGTCCCAGGCAACTCCCTCCACCTTCTCCTTACTCCCAGGGCCCAGTCACCTGTAAACACACAGTGGGGTGGAATGGGGTGCAGTGGTGGGGAGGTTGAACACTGCGACCAAGGGGGGGGGGCTATTGGGCCCAGCCTACAAGCCCAGTGAGAGGTTCTCATGGCAGGGAAGAGTGGTGGTGGTGGTGGGTATGGAGGGAGGGTAGAGGTAGTTAGAGACGCGTGTCGGATGGTCAGCTCCGTGGGCTGGTGGAGAGGGCTGAGACATGTCTCAGATAAGACAAATGGCTGGAAAACTGCCCGTTAACTGCTTAGTCAATGGGAGGAGGAGGATCGTGGGCTGCGCACATCAATGGGATGAATCGGTAATAGGAATTGATTCCGAAAAGGGTGACAGCAGCGGCAAGATAATTGAGGCCCAGGAGGCTTCTGGGAAGGAATGGAACAGCCAGGCTAAATGGAATATGACTAATGCTGCACCATCATCACATCACATCCCACCACCAGTGGCACCTACAGCTGTCAGAGACATTGTGCTCGTGCTCAATACAGCCTCCTACAGTCTCTGATCACCTCCAGTTACTGACGGCCCAAGCCATTATGTAATTCCATCAAAGAGACAGAGGTGAATACATTATAAAGGAACGATGTCCAATCTCACTGACAGACTCTGCTGCAGTTTGGCAGTCAGGCTTATTGATGGTGACAATAATTTGCAGCTGTGGAAGATCAGAGAATCAGAGAATGTCAGAAACTGTTTCCTGTCAGGGAAGCTGCGTAAACCGAAACTGCCGCTGTGCGACACAGTGGCCGAATGAGCAATCCACAATAAAGTTAAAGTTTAAAAGCGCCTCCCATGCAATAAAACATACTTTCACTCCTTATAATGATCCAGATTCCATATATATGAATGTGGAGTCACCAAGGGCCCATGTGCTTTCCTTGGTTTCAGTGAGTCTGACAACCCCCCCTTTTAAAGAGAAACCGTTCAGACACATTTCAAGTGGGAAATCTCAGAAAGGTACTGCGGGCGCACAGGTCTAAGCATTCCCTAGGTTTCTGCAATAAGACTGGAGCCTTAGGGGTGTAGAGCATGTTGGAGGTAAGGCCCAGGGTGTCTAATCTGTAGATCATTTCAACAACAAAAACAAAAACAAGGCTTGAACGTACTATTTAATTCCCAAACTACTTTCGCTACATTACAATAACATATGGTAAGTTAAAAATGGAAGCACTGTGGAAACAGCTAATCAAACTCTCAACACATTCTATAATCCAGTTTAACTAAAAATGGCAATTTTGGCTTCCATGTAAAGCAAAGACAGGCAGCGATTCTTCAGTTGCTCGAAGGTCGTTGGCGATAAGGATCGCATCCGTTTTGAGATGGAAACAAAGGTGAGGGGTTACCTCTCCACATCTCCAACAAGATCAGCACACACAGGAAATGTGCGTTTGAAAAGCAAAGCAGGTGACAGTGAAAAGAATTCTTTGCCTCTCTCTCTTTCTCTCATTTACTCACTCAGTCACTCGCTTACTCTTTGTGTCTCGACAAGTGGCTTTGAAAAGAAAACTAAGCCCCATACACAAAAACCACGGACAGAAAGGATATGAGGTCCACTCCCCCCTCCCCTCTCTGACCGCCCCCCCCCCTTTGCTTTTTATAGGTTTGAGGGGTAGGGTCTGTTTCCTGCCAAAAGCCCAGTGCAGTAATGAGCCAGGCAGGAGAACGAGGGAGCACAGGGGTGGAGGAGAGGAGAGGAGGAGAGAAGTCAGGAGGATTCTGCGGATGTCTGTGTGCCTGGCGGCCTCAGAGCCTGCCAACCAGGGCCCCCAGAGTGGCAGCGACTGTCCTAATGATGAGTGCGGCAGTACTGGAAGGTGACCCACTTTAATGTGCTTCAACCCACACACACACACACACAGCCTCGCCTTCCAGCTCCAGCACCATGGCTCCAACCTCCCTCCCACGGCTGGCTATCGGTCTCCAAAGATGTTCTGGCCCAATTTCAATGGTCTCCTGTATTACACACACACACACTCCAACAAACACTGCAATATTTATTATGTTTTTACCAGGCAAGCACATGCAAACTAAATTAGTCTCATCCACATACATATGTACTCCCACCAAGACAGACACTCTAATAAACACACAGACAAACATAGCTTGTTTAGAAATACACTCACATTTACAGACAACACGCATGATCCATGTAACTTCAGGAGTAATTGCTAATCTCCAAAAGAACACCGCACTGAGCATCTGGTGTGTCTAGACTGACATATCATTTGGAAATCAGCGATTACTCCTGTAATTACCCATGTTAGCCATTATACCCCCCTGGTAAGTGCCAGTGCTGCCGCACCTTCACTTCAACCTGGAAAGCAGTCATTACCAGCAATGACACCTCTGTGTCCAGTGTACACAGAAATCATGACAATGACACAAAACAAGTTGTCTAGCATCCTGCATAACCACAGCTCAAAAAGCTCATTCCCTTCACAGTTTGAAACTAAAAGAAGGGTTATTTGAAAGAAACTAGAGGAAATGGCTACAAGGTAAAGGAAATTTAGGCACGTAGATTAGAATTGTGGATGCAGACATCCTTCTCTCAATAGGACTAATTCTACTGTTCCCTTTTTTCTTTTCTTTTTCTTATAATTACTAACATGCATATTGATAGTATATGTCAGAATGCATTTGTAGTTATTGCATATATGTGCTGTGAAATACTAATAAAAACAAAGCTAAAAAAAAAAAAAAAATTCCCTGAGGTCTAGTCTACTGACGTTTGTAGTACACACAATGTCACTTTAAGCCAGAAATAACCCAAAAGCAAGATGTTTAGTCAAAGTTGCCTTTCGGCAAATGACACTAGGTCAAATGAGGATAAAATGATACATGGGACAACTTTTTGGGCAGTGTTGCTAGGTTACCACATCACTGGATTCATGTGCTCTGATTGCAGGATCAAAAAAATTTCAACAGCAGTTCAACAGCAATGGAAATGTGCCAGACCAACAACACCAGGGAACATAGCCTAGTCAAATGTCTCAAATAGTCATCTTGTACCGAACACTTTTTGAAGGCACTGGATAATCTGTTTACATCATCATCCGACCCTCTACATTCTTCACAGCGCAGCACCCCTCTTAAAACCAAACTTCCACCCATGTGTTGAATTTCCTAATGCCAACCACAAGTGAAACGCCAGCAAAATGAAATCTCTCCAGTCTGCCATCTGCATTATTAAGGTGAATTGGGGGAGGCCAGACAACTCAGCAGTAATTAAAGTGGTGTAAGAGGAGCGGCACGAAACATGCACCCGGTGAGTAATTAACTTAAGTAGCGCTCAGTGCAACAGGCAGACATGAGCAATCAATCATCAATCCACCAGGAGGGGATGATGCGCAGTCTCGCTGTCCACAATATTGCATTACCCAAAGTCGAACTCTGATTAAGACAAGTCTACTTATTGTCAGTGTGCTGCATTATTCATAGTATTTGGAGAGATGGTGGTTTAAAAAATGCTTGACAGGGTTTCAGAGAAAATGAATAGCGCCGGCCAAAAAGACGGTTCATGAACACAGACAAATGTTTTCCTTTATTTATTTTTTTTACATGGGGGCCATCATTACTCACACATCATGCCTTAATGGTTACAGACACCTACACCTCCTGAACAGAAGAGGGCAGACTGCCTTCCTCTCAGGTAAACACCATCCTGCCAGGATCTAACACAGAATTTGTAAATGTACTTGTTAACACCTTTAGTCATTAGTCATCCACATTTACTTGAGCTGCAGCCACAGATCCTAACACACATTTTTCATGAACTAAATGAAATAACTTGCTAATTCTGTAGAACAAATTTTAACCATCTGTGCAATTATTTTGTCATTTCAACTTCACATAAATTTCACTTTGATATACAGATCAAGCTTCTCCTGGTGCTTATGCAAAGTTAATGTGTGACCATGACGGACAATGAAAGCAATTGAACTCACAGAGCGGCATGCCAACACAAAGCGTGGCTTTGGCTACGGCCAAGCAGTGGCTTTTGTGTAAATGAAACGTCAGTCAGAGTGATCCAGCTTCAGTGTGTGAGCAATCTGATTCTTTTTTCCCCCCCCTTGTCTCTTAAACAAGAACTATTGTAGCTGGACATCCAACAGCGATGGCCAAGAAGACAGGATACAGGCAACCGTGGCCTCCTCCTCTTTCTCCACCTCCTTCTCCTTCACCCTTCAAGGTCAATGTCTCTTTGGTCCCAAGTGCTTTGCCTACTCCATGTCTGTGGAGTCCAGCTCGTTAATGAACTTCTGGCACTTAGCCAGGAGGACGTTAATGGCTTCAGAAACCAGCACGTCAGGAGGCAGGATCCCCGTGGACTCTACCGAGACTGCACATGGGAACAAAGGCCAAAAAAACCCAGATATATTAAAACATCCAGAATGATCCATAATATCGTAATATTGGGTGCGAACAGTATCTAAAGTAAAACAATTATAAAGCTTTTAATTACAATTTTAACACATTTAAACAACCTAAAGCTTGTGAGCTAGAGTAAGTCAACACATGCAACACCAAGAGCATGAGATACATTTATGAGGAATGGTTACTATAGAGCGAAATGGAGCCAGTCCTAGGGTTTCACAACAAACCTTTAAAATCAACAATGTGCAAAAACCATTTAAGATGTACTGTTGATTTATTTGTAAATTAAAATGTACACTTGCATTAGAGACCTTAGGGCTGACCAGATAAACTTAAAGGTTCATTACTCGCTCTCGCTGGATTTACAAAGGAATAAAATGCTATTGGGAAACCAATTGAAAAATATGACCCTTCTCACTTAATTCTGACACTATTCCCACAGTCTGTATTTTACTCCTTACCAATAGCCCCAATTAGCCTCCTCATAATCCATTTACACTTAATGTCTTGCCGTCTAAGTTCTTTAGCAAATTCAGTTTTTGATGGAAACAACCTTCTCATAAGAATGAAAAAAAAAAAGACAACTTACATATGAAATGGTCTCGCACTCTTCCTAACTTCACCAAATTCTTCAGGTCATCATGTCGTAAAACTTCCCGGCTGCATGTGTCCAGGCGACTGTTGACCACCTTAGCAACTTGTTTACCTGAGAAAGGATATAATAAGAGAACCTTAAGGGGGGCAGTGGAAACAGTGGAAACAGAAACAAAGACACAGACAAACAAAACAAGAACTCCCTGAATAACCTTCCATAGCAGCACTCATTACTCAGACTATGTGATTTTTTGTTTTGCCTCTGTTGTTGTGTTTGTTCTCCTCAACCATATTAATCCACCAGTTTCATTTTTTTGAAGCATAACGATTTGAAAATGCTGTTTGCCTCGGATTCTTTGGAAATGAAGAAAGAAAAAGTACAAGCATGGAGAACTGTATCCGTAAGCATCCTTGCAGAGAAGACAACTGTGAGAAATGAACAATATAATTAGCCATTACTACAAAAGGTACCTACGCGAATATCAAATTACAAGTGCTGTTTATATTTTCTCCATTCTGACTGTTGTTTATTTAAAACATATCAATTTATCTGCTTTTACAATGCTAACACAGCCTAAATACGCAGAGGTAGACTATTATTTCACCAGCACCAATGAGGGTGTAGGGTCAAGGGTAACCAGCAGAGAACCTTAACAGAAACTGAGCTGTGTGTGGATGAAGATCATCCTATTTCATGGCCCACATTAAAGGAAAACAGACCAGCGTAGAATGTATTCTCAGATCAGTGCCCAACTGACTGGCTGGTTAACTCGGACAGTCGAGCTTTATTGACTGTTACTGCACATTTTCAATAACGGCAATTCATTTGTGTCCAAATAGCAAGCTCAGCTATACTCCATTATCCACCACTGCCATACAGCCATCTAGCCTTTAAACACCCATAGTCTCCTCTAAATATATAACCACTTTAGTACTAACAATGTTTGGAAGAGCTTGGCAAAACCCCAAAGCAAGACCATCCCTATCCCATGTGCCAGTAGGCGAGCCTCTCATACCATCTTTGTTCTCGAGCTCAATGACTCCTGGCGAGAAGCAGCGCTTCAGGTTCTCAGCTTTCTCCCCCTCCACTGGCTGCAGTAACGTGATCTCAGGAAGGAGACGGTAGCTGGCCGTGGCCACAGGGGAGAACTTGGCATGGTCTTTACCTGTGGAGTCAATATGCATAAGGGTTGGCACAGACTCTGTAATATAACAACATGCAGACATCGGAGCTTAAACATACAGCCTAGCTCCAACTGATGGAGCACAAAAGCATCCTACCACTGTCGGTAATTGTTGGCCAAAGTTCACCATTCAAAATTATGTCACAGCTTTCACTAATGCACACAAACCTTGTCTAATTAATAGCACAGAGGTTTAAAACATTTTTAAAAATTTTTAATACTGTAAACTGAAATACAATATTTAATTTTAAATTACATTGTTGGCATTTTTTTATTTGATATGTGCCATGTAGTTTGTGCATTGGTGTTGTTGTAGATGAATGGACCAATGAGTATTGATGAATAGTACACTCACCGATGCCCTTCACACAGTGCATGACAATGTCCAGCTCTTGCCCTGGTCGTAGCTGTGCCAAGAGGATGTCTCCATACACGGGACCAATGCCTGCCTCCGCAAACACATCAGCCTGGTTCCCAATAGGCACCCATTTCATGTCTCTGGAGTAGACTTAAGAGAATACAGCACGGGTCACAGATTAAAAGCTAGGCCATGGACACAAGTAGTGACACTAACTGTAATGATGCTAGCAGTTAGGCACTCACAAAAAATAACACCATGGGAGATGGACAGAGGGAATGCAGGGGGGCTCCACTGGAATCATATCCTAACATTGCTGGGAGAGGTGCTTTGGAAACAAACACTAGCTGAAATATCACTCAAATATCACTCTGAAGGTGATGCATAAGTGAAGCATACACTCACACCAAATCAAACCTGTCCAGGGTTCTCCTCTTTGCTTCCTGTCCTGCTTAAATATACAACATTCTCATTCTAAAGAGGTGCCCCATATTAGAGTATTTTGCTGCCCTGGTGTAGGGTGAACCATCATTGAGTCATGGTCTAAGTGTGTCTGAGTTTCAGATGGCAAACCGGCCATGATTCCATTCCACCTCATTCATAATGCCAAAACATGTCCCGTTTGCTTCTCAGGTGTCAGTAAACCTATTAACCACTGTTCATGCAGGCCTGAGACAGACCCATTTAGAGACATTCAGGCACTATCCACTGTTTACTAATGTTTTTGTAAGAGCCTCAATATAGAATTACAGTTGACTGTTCTTGTTCACCAGCTGACCAGATAATGCAAAAATATATAGTAATATTACATTATTCGCAAAAAAATCTATATGATATGAAAATGTATATATACACAAAACCATAAATTGGGTTGATTTATCAGTGAATGACTAATAAATAGCTCATACCCATGTGATTAAGATAAAGTTCCCGAGGATCTGAGGAGTCCTTCGGCGCTCTAGGATTCATTGTACACTTGACCTTTAGCTGGAGTTGAATTGTGTCAATCTCTGTGCCCTCTTCATCACCTGTGGAAACAAATACAGTCTCAAGGTATCCCTTCACTGTTCAACCTGGCAAAAAATATCAATAGCAATTTAACCCCCCACCTGCATTTCTGTATTCAAAAAGACGTGGATCAGCCTTGATGGGGATTAACCCAAGTCTGTGAGCAAGGATCTCATCCTGAATGATGGACGTATTGTTGTAAATAAACACTTTCTCAACAGCCATTGTTGGAATCTGGGGTAAACAAGTAGGACTTTGTGAGTCTCGTTCTCTTGATGCTTACGTAAATACATCCGCAAATAACTTAAATGTTGCCTTGCAAAAACGAAACGTTGATGTAGCTATTGCCATCCATTTACCTCAGCAAGCAAGATCCGTCGGAAGGCATTGGCAATTGCAGCATCTATACCGACCATATCGAACTCCAAGGTATTTTCGTCCATTTGAACCATGTCGATCCTAAAATTCTGAAAAAAGAAAACAATCAAAGTGTAGCGTATCTTACGACGGATCAAGACATCTCTTAACAAGACAATTTCGACTTGAAATATAGCCTACTTTTTGGAATTTCTGAAAATCCCATGTGTCATCATACCCTGGGTAGTTACCAGGATAGTCAGTCGTATGAACCTGAAAAGATCAAGCAACTTGGAATTTCAACAAGAGAGGAGCTGAAAATGTTTACAAAAGTCTACATATTATTGGCTACTCAATCAAGCATGCAACACGCAAACCATGTTTACTGTAGGCTATTTGATGCGACAGAAACATAACACATAACATATATAAAAACATATATTGTTTTTAATAGAAACTAACGTATTTTCAAAATGTATCAAATACAATAATCAACTTGATAGTGCCGACTTACATTCTTCACCCCGAATTCACCCAAAATTACTCTGTTTCTTATTTCATCCACGTTGCTCATGGGAGCCGCCATGTTACCTCTATGGATAAGTCGACGTAGGAAGTGTGTATTTTGTAGTTCTTTATCGCCCTCTATTGACACGGAATGTCTCCGCGGTGGTTCGTTGCTCATGTTTCACGTCAGACCATTTATAATAGCCATAAACGGGCTCTGTTTTGTAGCCTAAGAATGTCTATGAGCAATTCCATATCAGTTGAAACGGGACTGATTTTTGTCAAAACATTTTAGCTTGATATCTTGTTTGGTTTCTGAGATATGACTCATGGATAGACATGGTCAAGAAAAACACTGCACATTCCAGTTTTTCATGAGAACCACTTTTTATATACATAAACATTTATGTTCTCCACAATGTGCCATACTATTATCACAAAAAGAAAAAAAAAATTATACATTTCATCCTCTTCTTCAAAGAAAACTAACCATCTCAATTTTTTTTCAGCTTGTGCAATTCATCACAGACTACACGTCTGCAAAGTTTTACAAAAATGTGAATGCTCCACATTCAATATGATTTAAGAACATTTTATTCCTAGACAAAAAATAATCTGGGTTTATTTCAATGAATAAGACATCAATGTTGGGACCGACTGTAATTGTAATGTGATGTTAGACATCTGCATATGCAAGTGTGCACATTTTCAGGTAAAAATGTCATTGCATTCAGAGAGGAGAGGAGTATATTAAAAAGTGGTCCTCGTGAAAAACTGACATTTGCAGACATGTTGCAGTGCATGTCTATCCATGTTTGAAGAGCTATATTTAAAAAACCAAACAAGATATCAAGCTGAAATTTTGCTTGATTCTAACAAAACATGGAGGAATGTTTGGACAAAAAATCTGAAAAAAAGATTGTGGTGTTGAATTGATATGGAATTGCCCCTAAACTCTCTGTACTGGAATCAGTAGTGTCGACCCACAATTTGAATGGAGATGGAATGAGGTAGGCTAGGTTAGCAAACTAAATTATAGTGTTAAGGTCCAATGTCACAGCTATGTTAATCATTGATAAACAAATATCAGATTAGGTTATATTTATCTCCATTATGTTCCATTAAATCTCACATATTGATATGAATATGGCAATAAATAGTTATTATGTAGCCAAGGCTAAGATGTTTGTCTATGTTAATGATAGGCCAAAATGCATTCCAGGATAAATACAAACAAAACAATGGCTTTGTTATGGTTATGTAGTTTGTTAGGCCTGCAAAGTTGTATTGTAAATACAGCAACTTAGTTTCTTTAAATTCCTCTAAATTCCTTAAATTGCATTCAACATTTATAGGACCAATATTTTCATTTGCAAGTACAACCATCCTGTTGGGTATTTGATGTAAAATTATAATGTACAGTATATTGTCAAATTCATATTTCAAGTTGGAAATCATTTATGTTTATGTGCAAACATATTGCTCTGCAAGTCACATTGCAGTTTTTATCATAGACAGTGAAGGCTTTTACATCTCTTCTATATTTCATGGTTTTGCATGACATTTCAAACACATTTTCTGATGTTGAACTGGAAACCACCACCAGATGGTGTGTGGTACAACCCACAATGAGAGACATGAAATATTCACAGCAAACACCAGGATGTTTTTATGTTTTTTATTTCAAAATAAATACTAAACGCCTAAAATATATCACCACATTTTCAAATGTACATAAGTTTCTAATACACAGGTGCTTTAGCACATCTGATACAAGCATTGCTTTGATTCTAAGATCTTTGGAAAGAAAGTGAGATGACATTTTATAAAACAAATAGTGAAACAAGGCAGGAATGTCTTGGTTGGGTTCACAAAAACAGGGACATAAGATTAGACTGTACAAAAGAGGGAAGTTCTCCCCTGAGAAAGTAAATATTATGCATCTCTCAAAAGAATACATCACAACAAAAACATACAGAGAAAAAGATACTGCATGGCCAATGCAATTTTCCAAGAAGTCAATAAAAAAAAAAAAAAAAACATTTTCATATGTTGAACAGACTTGTTATAAAAGGCAAAGAAACAAACAATGACAACTGACTCCAAGGTGGACACTTTTGGACTAGATTATAATTTGCTTTCTAAGTAATATAATACATATAACTACCGTAGGTCAGCATCAGTAATACAGAGGACACAGACACCAATTATCTAGAAGCTGCAACATTAACACTTGACACTTTAAAGAGAATTTATTGCTGGCCTTCATCAGTGGCCTAACATTTTTTTTCCTATAATGTTCCCACCTTCTTTCAAATGACACTAGTGATTCATTAAAACAGATTGTGCAAAGTCAGGAACAGATTTTCACATTGAAGCAAGCATTTGTTTCAAATCTCTGCCAGATCTATCCATTTCAAGCCAAATAGCACTCCTCTCTTGCACAATGAAAGCCCTTCTCTGCTGTCACTGTCAACTTCAAAAACGCTTCAAGGGCGCTCTCTGTTGCTAAGACAATGTGACATTATGCCTGGCATTTCAAATTGATGCATCACTTTGCACTAGACACCGAAGACATTTCTCACTTCTCTAGTATGTAATTATGTTATTACCAAAGTTAATGGGCTACGACCTTTTAATTTCCAAAACGTGAACCACAAGGTGAACAAAAACAGCTTAAATGCCAAGTGTTCATTAATGATTTTCACAGGTTTTCAGAAGAGACTTCAAATTTCATCATCTATGGTGAATCATGAACCAAAAAATGCAAAGCACTTTGCCTCAGTATCTGAATGGCACATAAAGTACATGTGGTGTGTCGGAGCACAGCCACAGAAATACTGCTTTATGCAATAAGTATCTCTTTATTAATTACAGAGACCCTGCTGAGTGTAACATGTTTAACTTTATAATGTGTCTGATCGGCTGCATAAAGTCACATAATCCAAACCCTATGAGCTTATCTTGAACTGCTCTATTTGTTATGAAATATTTTTGTGTTATGGAAATGTTAGAGATTTTTGGTTAAATATACATTTAAATTTGAATTACATTAAAATTGAAACTATAAAACCTAGTGCTTAGTACATCTTGCACAGACGTTTCCATTCGACTCATTGTGCTGGACCTCTTAGAAACAAAGTGACCTTTTTCATAGGATCTGTTTCAGGCTGGCAGCACCCTTCAATGTTAGGTCACTGCCACACTGTCAGTTCTGCAACTCTGTGTGCATGGGAGGTGGGCAAAATGATTCTACTCTTACAAGGACATAACCAGACAAGGTATCCTGTTTAGGTTAAGCACTACGTGGAGATACACTAACAGCTGGCTCTTGTACCTAGTGTTAGCTCAGGTGGGAGAGGCCCATGGCCAATGCATCTGCTTCAACCCTAGGTGACTTCCTAGTTTAATATATTCACCAGAACTAAATTTAAGTCTGTAAATTTTGGCACCTCACCAATCCTGTTTTCCGGTTGCAGGATCAGAACAGCTCCTCTCCTTTTGCTTGCTTCAAATGTACCATTTTAAGCAGAGTTTGGTGTCCAATTTTAGTGTATCACGTCAGATTTGAATTGGGTGTTTCAAATATTTTACATGTCATTCAGGTCTGTTTTAAACTGACAAGTAAACTGCATGAATTAAAATGGCACATTAGTGTCAGTCACTGAGCAGAAGATACTTTTGGCAGCCCAGTGTTAATGTAGCAGCAAAACATTTAGTTGGTAGAAGATTAAATTTTATTCTGGACAGGAGGGCCATTATGTTTCTTTTGACTTCTCTATATTATCTTGATAAAAACTAGTAAAATATGTTCACTAAAAATATAATATATCATCAGCTGTATTTTATGTTTGGTCAGGGGAGACTGCACTTTAAACAAGAACTGTTCTCTTTTGTGTCCAGACCAAGTACTCACACACTGCCGGGACTTGAACTGGTGTACTGGTCAATCCCATTTCAGTTATAAGATCCAACATTCGTTTTTCATCTGACCCATGACAATGACAATGACAAATACCTTTACCAATATGTCACATCTATAGCCCTTTGTGACAATCTGTATAGGATAAAACTAGGGAAGACAGGCACATGTCATAGAATCATAGCCAAAGTTCTTCTTCTTCACACCAAATCAGTAAACTATTGGCTACTCCTAAAAACACCCATCAAATTTCCATGTGGCACAATATAATTCATCATCCTCTAACAGTCCTATTAGACACAGTATGTTTCATCCAGATAAATCACTCCTACATTTTTTAAAGAGCCTCACCAATAAGAGTTTCTGGTGTGTTTGTGGTTTTGTGTGTCTGTGAGTTTGAGTTTTGTGAGGTTCCATGTTTACAAAATCGCCCTACCACTTTGGCCACTGTCCGACAGAAAAGCCTCCTCTCTTCAGTCCACTGCAGTTGTGGTGCGTGTGCAGCACCCCGGGCCCTTCAACGACCTCAGGGATCCCATGAGCCCCCCCCTCTTCCTGCGACGGCTGGCGATATCGCTGCCCGTTCCGGTGCCAGCGGTGCCCTGTGAGAGGTTGGTGTTCTGGCGGGACAGCTTGGCGGCGCGGCTGGCCGTCTCCCTGATCTGCAACTCCAGGTGCTTCTGGATGGCCAGGCCCAGCTCCTCAGGGTCCACTGACGCGCCATACACCTCCCAGGTCATGCCCTCTGCATCCCACTTCACCTCCTTGACGGGCGACTTGGACTGCGTGGCGGCCTTGCCGGCTCCCGGCGCCCCATTGGCCCCGTCGTCCACCAGGCACACCTCGGGATACATATGTAATGGTGGAGGCGTCTCCACAACTTGCTCTGCCTGCACCCCCACGTCCCTCAGCTCTGTGCGGGACGTCATGGTGCCCGCATCCTTCGTGGTGACGGTGGTCACGGAAGTGGTGGAAGCGATTCCCCGTCCATCGTCAGCCACGTGTGGCTGGCTACCTGCGTGGTGCAGGGCTGGGGCATTGGGCCAGGTACAGTCCAGGTTGCAACAGCGCAGCACGCGCTTGGCATCCAGGCCTGTTTCGCTGATGGAGGAAATGAGGCGCGGCAGGGCGAGCATCTGGGCATCAGCACCCGGCAGACCCCGCGGCGGCAACAACTGCACGGTCGTGGGGATAGGCTGGTGGTGGCAGTAGGCGGCCAGCGTCTCCTCCGTGGCCCCTGGAACCAGGGCAACACCATACGAACTGCAGCACACCACCTCCTCGTAATGTGGGTGCCGGGCCTCTGCAGCTCCATCGCAGGGTATGTTAGAGTGCACAGCAGGCATGCAGCCGTGCTGGGCCTGCAGCGTGGGGCTGGGCACCCTGGCTGAGGTGGTGGTGGTGAAGCTGCCACTGTGTTGCATCTGCAGGGCCTGCTTGCACACCAGGCCTGGGCAGGGCTGCTGCAAGTGGCTGTGGGCCAGGTGAGCCAAGTGAGAGGGTGAGGCAGAGGCAGCGTCACAGTGTGGGTGAGGGTGAGTGTGCGCGTGTGAGATGGGGTTCTCCCGTAGTGTCTGCAGAGAGTCCGAGTGGCTCCGCTGCACGGGCAAAGCAGCAGGGGCCAGCCTTTGGCCGCTGAGGTCCCTGTGGGAGCAGGAAGAGCCCATTCCTCCTCTCTCTCCACCACAGCAGGGTACACAGCCATAGTACTGCTGGTGGTTCAGCTCCCCTTCCAACAGCGGAATAGTCTCCATCCCGTGGTGTGCATGCGGCTCTGCCATGCTGTGTGGTCGTCCCACGTTACGGACTACTGGGTGATCGGGGGTGCTGTCTGCACTGTGGGCACCAACCCGCAAGGTAAGCTTGCCACCGTTCTGGGTATCTGTTGGCAAGGAGCTGTTGCCACCGTTCGGGCCCTGGTTGGCCTTGTCCAGAGTCGGGGATGTTACCATGTCTGTTGAGCTCTTGGATATCGACAGGGCATCTGTGGCGATCCTTAGGTCTGTTTGGGGGGAAGCCCCGAGTGGGAGATGTTCTGACACAGGGTGACCTCTCTCTGCCATAGGGTACCTGGGAAGGGTCAAGGAAATAGCTTTAAATACCAAAATACATGTACAAGTACACAGAGTTGCTCTAATTGGTGATATTGAGTTGATGAGTTCAAACACTGTCAGACAGATCCTAGACATGGACCCAGCTTATCTTATTTTCCCATGGAGTTTTTAGTTTTTCTTTTTTGTTCTTGGATTAAGTACAATTCAAATACAGCAAACCGGCCCTGTATGTCTGATGTTCAGCTTTGTGTCCTGTCATTAGTTGGTAGATGAGGATCTTGATGAGTTGTTATTACACACTTCTGAAATATTCACTACATCAACAATAATATGTTTGTATTTATATGAACGTGTCATTACTGCTAGTTTCAATCCAAGGTCATCAGATCATGTATAAATTCCTTCTGACGAAAAAGAGGGTTTGGTTTCATAAGAGTCTCAGTTATGATGAATGACTTATTAGTGTAAGGGGGCGCTTGTTAGGGGGTTAAGGATGGTGGTACTGTCGGTCTGTAAGATCTCCTGCCCAAGGGCAGACCATTCAGTGTTTATCATACTGTTACATTGTCCACCTTGATCTACTAGTGATGTGGTTAAGGCAGCCGGCTTAACCAATGTAGGCTGCAAAGGCAGGGAGGCTGCCAACCCAAAATTACAGAGCAGCAGACAGGGCAGTCAGGGGTGTAAACAACAGAGGTCCTCCTCACAATGGCCACAGATTAAGCAGATGAGATTAGGTGAAGATCTGGGTCTATCTGGGTCTGCGTGTGCCAGCCACGGAGATTACATGAGGGAAAGGAAGGCAGTCTTTGGGACTGACAAGGCAGCCCAGGGAATAACTGTGTGTGTTCTGACATCAAACAAATGTGTTTGTTATGAAGGTGTCAAGAGGCAAGCTGAGGGACTGTACCTCAGACAATGTCTCAATATGGACTTATGTCCCCAGTAATATTTTACGATTGCTGTGATCTCAAAATAATACCCATTTCTTAAAAGTCCATAGTTTTCTGTATCACTTTAAGACTTATCTGAGATGCATTGTTAGTAATCTTTACAGTAAAGGGTGCGGGAAAGAAGGACAAGTGTGACAATAAAAAAAAAACTCACTGAAGAGCCAGTCTCCACAGAGTTTCCCTTACTCATCTAAAAATGGCTTTTGAACAGCAAGCCAAGCACAGCAGTGAAAACACACACACACACACACATGCATACACACAAACACACACACACACACACACAAACACACACACAGATACATACACAAACACACACACACACACACATACACACACACACAAAGTGCCCTCCACATTTATTGGCACCCTTTATGAAGCTGATGATAAAGAGGAATATAAATAATATTAGTAATAACATTTCAGGTCTATTTTAGGTCTATGTGCCATGCAAATCAATTTGGAGATGGTGGCAAAACAAATTTTCAGATAAAAAAAGGATGCGTCAGATAGTGGTGAGAAGTTACACAGGGTTGCTTTAAGTAAGAGCTCATCCCACAGAACCTTTTAGTAGCTTTGTTAAGTTTTTAAAGACCCATGTGCTGGCAACACACAGAGCAAGAATCCACTCGGGGAGCTAAACACATGGGGCTCTGTGCTACCAAGGACCATTCCCATGGTGCACCTCTCCTACACTTTTGTTTAGGCTTTGCAGGGGCAAGAGGCCAAAGAAGGAAGAACAAAGATTGATAGTGAATCCAACCAAATGTCTGATTCTGTACTGACCCTGCCACCCCTAAGTGCAGTTGTCAGTCAGGTGGTCTGGTGCTGTCATATTCATACATAGCCAATCACAATACAGTATTGACGCGTCAACCAATAGAACTGAATCCAGTAACTGAATCCAGTGGGAGAGGGTGACAGGAGAAGAAAAAGGAACCAGTTAGATGGAGAGTGTGTATAAGACAGAAAGACAGAGAGAGAGAGGGAGGGAGAGAGAGAGAGAGAGAGAGAGAGAGAGAGAGAGAGAGGGAGGCTTGCATGAATAACAGCCCTTCAGAGTGTGGTGGAATCACAGAAAATCCAAATGACATCTCAACTCCCTGCTTCCCAAAGAGCCGCAGGTGTGACTGCTGCCCAGTAACAAATGGCCCAAGAGTGGCCGCTCTGCTTTTGAGGTCAGCTGGCTTAGAAATGGACAATTTATCCATGACAACTCTCCAGACATTGTGGCAGCTGTGAGGTGGCCAGAGCATTACAACCTCCTTGAATGTCTGTGGTGGTAACACCAGGACAACAAAACTGACCTGTGAGGAAGGAGAACCCAGCAGGGAGACCCTTTGTGTGTGTGTGTGTGTGTGTGTGTGTGTGTGTGTGTTTAACTAATTTCAGATGAATGGAAAGAATATACTCTTAAGATATGTATGTATGTATGGAGTATGTGAAGTTAGCCAAAGCTGGATATGATGTATACCTTATTATCAGACGCACTTGTGAATAGGGTGTATAGGGCCATACATACGACAAACCTGTACATCGTTTGTATAGGGCATATAGTGTATATGTACATGTAGGGCATATAGTGTATATGTAATGCATCTTAAATATCGTTTTTGTGTTCATGAGTGAGAGAGGCATACACTTGTCAATGTGTCAGGTCATTTGTGTGTGGTTCCCATTTAAAGACATGACATGTGGTCAACATATCATGCATCTGCTTCATTGGCGATCACAGCCACTGTTTGCAATCCTGTGAGGCTAAGGTACAGTATAGCCAGTGAATGGACCGTCTCTAGTACCAACACACAGAGAAAAGAGAAAGGGGGAGGGAGTGAGAGAGAAAAACAAAAAGGAAGACAGGAGGAGAGACGAACTGAGGGATAGTGGGTGTGTGAGACGCGTGGTGTCTCACTGGGAGCATGCCCAGGTGGTGAGTGCGTGGTCTGACTCATTCAAGGCCTGCCTGCATGCGCTCCCTCTCTCTCTCTCTCTTTCTCTCGCTCTCTCCCATATGTGCTAAAAATACACTGCAAGGTAACACCACTCCCCTCATCCCATCTGCACACACACACATATATACACACACACACACACACACACTCCTCAGCACCACCACCAGCAGCTCCCATCCCTACCCGCCACCCCACCCAGACCATTCAACACCAGCCCTATCCCTTCAACCCCTTGACTGACTGACAGACATCTGATCTCTGGGCTCAGACAAAAGGCATTTTATTGTGCGGTTTAAAATGGCAAGAGGTGAAGAAGTTCATCTTACCTTCAAAAGGAAAAGAGTCAGGAATGTGTCTTCCTCCTTCCGCCCCTTCTTCTTTTTCCCTTCTTCTTATTCCCTTCTTCTTTTGAGGCTGTTTCCCCTTCTTCGCTCTCTGCTTTCCACGCCGGTCTCTCCTGCTCACCTTGCCTTTTCTTGCTAATGTCGAAGTTCACTCATCTCTCAGGCTCCCTGGCGTGTGCGTGCAGTTCCAGACGTTAAAAAGGTAGAGAGACAGGCGGTCTCTGCTCCCGCCCGCTCATCCACAGGTGACCCCCTTCTCTCCTCTTCTCTCTTTTCTTTCCTTCTCTCTCATACACACACACACACATGCATGGATACACATATGCAAACACACACACACACACTCGCACGCTCAGTCACTCAGTCACTCATTCGCCTCAGCAAAACCCCACCCACCCCTGGTCCAGTCTCCTCCCTCGCTATCCCCGCCACCTCGTTGTCCTCCTCTGCCTCCTCCTCCTCTCCTCCCGGCAATGAGAAAAAAAAAATGGAGGCAGCCTCAGGATAATCTCTTCTTTTCATCTGATTACAAACGAGAGAAGCCCCCTCGTTGTGGATCTTCAAATCCTCATCTGAGGGAGAGAGAGACAGATAGTGAGTGTCTGTATGCACGTATGGTGTGTGTGTATGTGTGTATGTGTGCACGGTGTGAAGTATAGGGGGTTGGGTCTGTGTATAGGGGTAGGGAGGGGAGGAGAGGGTGTGTGTTGAGGCTCTGGGGAGTGTGTGTGTGTGTGTGTGTGCATGAGAGAGGAGACTAGGAGAAGAGATGCTCTGATAAGGAGCCATGCACTGCCCCTTGTCACCTCACCCACCTGAAAAGAGACACAAAGTGTAAACGAGAGCTGCGCATGAATGAGCACCGTTAAGACAACAGAAGGGTCTTGTATCCAAAATGTCCACCTACACACACAGACGCAGCCACTGTTTCCTACACTATCTCTGTCTCCCTCCTCCATCTCTCTTGTTCTCTCTCTCTCTTTTTCTCACACACACACATGCACACAACATGCACACAGTCACACAACACCTCCCCCTCATCTCTCTCATCCCCCTCCATGTCTTCTCTCTCTCTCTATCTGTCTCAATAGTCATTCACACTCAAGAATACACACACTCACAACCTCTCTCTCTCTCTCTCACTCAATCTATCTCTCTTTCTGTCTCTTTCACTTTCTCACCTATCCCCTCTCCTTCGCTCTGCTGGTTTTGTCGTCTCGCTGTCGCTAACCATCACTCTCTCCCTGTTGCTATAGAAACAGCATTGCTCAATGGGAGCCCAGATGAATGTTCATTTTTTTATGCTTCTCCATGGCGACAGACAGGAAATACATCAGCAGGGCAAAACCCTATTCATGCTTGTCAAGTAATGAGTGTAAATCTGGTTGTGCCACAAGCCGGTTTTAATGTTTACTTTTGTTGGTGAACCCCCCTACTAGATGACAACAGGAGCCTCAACTGGACATGAAACCGCTTCAGATGCCTCCTTACCATGTTTCAATTAGACATCAGAAAATGCACATTTAATCACATTACTGGCCTCACATACACAATATGCCCAGACTACTCATCAAAATGCACAAATGCATGCACAAAATGCTGAATAATTTACTGTACTTGTGTATCATGAGGAGGTTTCTTCCTCGCACATAGCATTGTCAGAAGAAGCTTTACAGTGTTGCACAGCTGAGGACACAAGATCTTCCTCCAAAGATCCAACAAAAAAAGAAAAAAACAAAAAAAACAAAGAGGGGATGCATGAAGCTCTGTTATGACCCGTGTACAAATGCCCTAATTCATGCTCTAATTTATCTC
Organism: Tenualosa thibaudeaui; assembly: GCA_027481765.1. Classification (NCBI taxonomy): domain Eukaryota; kingdom Metazoa; phylum Chordata; class Actinopteri; order Clupeiformes; family Clupeidae; genus Tenualosa; species Tenualosa thibaudeaui. The sequence continues at coordinate 5,263,612 of JAIFZK010000012.1, read as the reverse complement.
TGCCACCTCATCTACACCACAGAGATTTCTTTGTATGAAGCCAACATGAGGCATGAGATCTTACAGGAGTATTATGGTAATGATATTGCAGAATAGACTTTTGATGTCAGATTTGGATGTTTAGTATAGGGCCTAATCTCTAACCACACCCCAAATCAAAGGACATGCGCCACACCATACCCTGGCAGTTATTTGTTTGTTTGTTTACTGTAATCCCAGACACTTTATGAAATATTGCTGTCATTTTTCTTACAGTAATCCATGGTGTTAAATTGAAAAGGAGAAATGTTTTGAAATTTTTATGTAAGTCTGTATTTTTTTTCTTTCATAAATTAATCAGTAACAGGAAAGATTTTAGGGGACACTTTTAGTTGAAAGTTATAGCTGAATTGTGTCATCTATAAATTTCTATAAGGCTTATTACAGTAATTAGAGTGTCCAATTGGTGAAGGCCAATGTCCTTATAAAGGTGTCAATGTGTCTGAGTTATGTTTGTGGGTGTGTGTCTGTGTGTGTATTTATTTGTATCTGAATTTGAGTGTGTGTGTGTGTGTGTGTGTGTGTGTGTGTGTGTTTATCTGTATCTGAATATGAGTGAGTGTGTGTGTGTGTGTGTGTGGTGTGGGATTACCCAAGCATCAGAGTTCCCACTAAGACAGCTCAACATCTGGAGAGGAACAGACACAGCTGTGAGAGGATTAAACTCTCTGTCAGTGTGAACAGAAAAGCCTTAGTGTTCCACTGATGGATTCCACAGAGAAAAACGTTCTTTGGATAGCACAAAAGCACCTATAGTCCAAATTAAACCCTCCAAAATGGTAGCAGAGGAGAGAGTGTTCATAATCAATGCGCAGAAAGACCTGCTAATACTTTATGACAATAGGAAACCAAAAAAAATCTCTCTTTTTTCAACAAAATAACACTTACTTTAAACCATACAACCATGGTAGTTCAGACAACCATGGACATGAAATGCCTTTTAAAGTTACAAAACTTTGGCAGATAGGAGGGAAGATAAGATTTCCCCAACCCATCTGTTATGCTTTGCCGATAAAGTTTGCCCTTGGTTGAGGACTCTGACCCCAGGCGTCCTTTTCTCAGCAAGGACACACAAGAGACCCAAACAAACATGCTATCCCTATAAAGGTCACCGGTGAGACTGTGCCACGGGCATGGAAAAGGGGAAGTGTACGTTGATAGATTGGGCGCTACTGTAATTGCTTCTGGACAGAGCAAATGTCTGGAGTGAAAAGTGCCACCAATGCTGTATGTATTATCACTGAGTACACAAACCCAGCAGTGCCTTTGTCCACAGTAAAACTATCGTAAGCCAGACTGGCAAACCATGTCGCACATTCACACACTTACAGTAAGCAACCATTCATAAGTCTTTCATTTCACTTACACACTTACAATAAGCACCCATTCAAGAGTCATACATTTCATTTTCACTGTTCTAAATCTATAAGTCATCTTACATACAGTACTGTATGTATGAATGCACAAAGCATATAAGCATTTCTCAGTGTATGCTTGAGTTCTGTACAAAAGAAAAGTTTGAAGTGCTGTTTACCTGACTAAGTACCTGAGTATGTCTTGTTGATTTGTCTCCTCAGTGCTCCCGCAGTGGGTTTATTTCTCTTAATTCTCTGTCTCACACACCTGTTGCTGTGAAATGCGACTGTGTTTGCTAGAACAGTTCTGTAATGGCCGTTCCAAAGTGCACCATTGTTTTAGTCACAGCTCCCCCTGACACACCCTCTTACATAAACGCATAGACACCACTAAGTTGGTCTCTCTCAGACACACACACACACACACACACACACACACACACACAGTGAGTTTGCACTTATTCTCTCACTCTCTCTTACTCTCTTACAAACACACACATACATATGCAAACATACACACACACAAGTACACAGTATGGTGGTATAGGGGTAGGAGCTGAAGCATGAGAACATTTGTTTATTGTTAAAACACTACTTTTTCTCTCTCCATTGCAGTAGCACTGGAAAATTTGGCAAATGCTGTGCTTGACGGTTATGCCAAAACACTTTGGTTGTTTTTATTTTCTGAAAATTCCTTGCCTGCTTTTTTCTTTTAGTGTCTCATTCAGTGGCTGATGAGGTTTCCACTCTCACTCTCTCACTCTCCTTGTCTCTCTCTTTCTCTCTCTCTCCTTCTCTCAGCAGCTTAGGGATTCCATGACCCACAGTCTGAAGGGGTCATAGAGTGGTGGTAGAACGTGCCAATTGAGTTTCAGATTACGACGACCCAGGCACGGTGCTGAGACATGTGGTTAGTGGAAGATGTGTGGTTTTGATCCCCACCATTCATCAAGAGAAATATCAGATCAGGCCACCATCCCTACTGCCTCTCAGCAGTTACGTTGCTTGACTGACAATCAGGCAATCCGTTTCCCATGTTACGAGTCCATATCGTTTGAGATAAAAGCATCTGCTAAATACCAGTCAACTTTACCTTACACACTTGACAGCCCTAATTGTGCACAACATTACAACATCAGACTAACAACAACAACAACAAAAGACTCATCTGTCCTCTTCCGTAGCACTCTCTGGCTCATACATAAACACAATGTGGCTGACATAAAATAACAGACCTATATCATAAAGTACAATTAAATCAGAGTAGAATAACCATGAACCAAGCACATGAAAATATAAATGGAATAATGAAAGATTATTGTGTGCATTTACTGATGCTTAAAAGAAGGCAAATTTAGGGTCATAAAAGTTTCAGTAAAATTAGGAAAGAGCGCCATCGAGCCACTGACTCTTGAGTCTGCAACGCAAGAGCACATTGCTCATGGAGAGATGAGGTCTCTGCAAGTGCCTTATGCTAGTGAAGGGACCAGCATGTTTTGGGGATGGGGGGCAAAGATGGGATGAGTCTGTCCCCAGCTGACCCCCTGTGTCTGGAGGCTCGAGCCCCAGAGCTTATGCCATACACAAAAAAAGACTACAAAGCTACAAAGCTACAAAGACTAGATGCAGGTGAGACACTTTCATAGCTGAGAAAAAAAAACACTGAGTGGTGAGAGACCTTTGTTAGAGAGAGAGAGAGAGAGAGTTGTGAGACTGTCAGCCTTCTGGTGCAATAAATGAGTCGTTGCCATGCCAACTGACACCAAGTACTGTACTTGCTTTGGTGAGAAACATTTCACTGAGTGACACGGGACACTGCCAGGCATCATGCGAAACAAAACAACTGTGTCTGCTTGTTGTGTCTTTCTATCTGCCCATATGTCCTTGTCAGTCTTGCATTTACTGTCCTTTGTGAGGAGGAGGCAGACACAACAATGGATTTGATGTTTGGTATAAGGTGACCAGATCTCAGAGATGAAAGCTGGGGACATTATCCTGAAAACTGGGGACATTTCCTGCTCTGTAAACAGTATTATAATAACTATATCAATGTCTGATAGGTATGAAAAAACAAAACAAAACAGGTTTTCGGGTATTTCAGATTTTCACCACGGACTATGAAAAATGTGGATGTCTGCTCACTGTAGTGCCATGTCTTCTTTTGGGCATCAATTTGAGTTCTTCTAAATTTAGGCCTGGCTGTCAGAGATGGTTTATTTCTATTGATTTTCCCACAGGTTGTTCTATCAGATGGAAAGGTCAGGAGAGACACCAGTCTTCTGTGGGACAGTGCAAGGAGTAAAAGAGGGTGAGTGTTTGTGGTGAGCAACATGGTAAGTGCTTGACTCAGCTGTGGTAGATTGGACAAAAGAAATATGGAAAGAGAGAGAAGGAAAGTGTGTGTGTGAGTGTGTGTGTGAGAGAGAGAGATAAAGAGAGAGAGAGAGAGAGAGAGAGAGAGAGAGAAAGAGACTGATGCCCAAGCTGGCAGCCCACTTCCTCACTCTCCCACAGAGACGACCCATATGCTGTTCACAGACTGAGCAAGCACATGCAGCAACAACAAACACACAACACAACGCACATGCTTACACAAACACTTAATTATGCACATAGACAAAAACACATACACGAGGGAAGAAAAAAAAATGTTTAGAAGATGACCTTGGGTACACACACAAACACACATATGGAATATTTATGGAATACTGGAACACTCAAACACATAAACACACACCCTGTGCTCTTATGACATACAAGCTTGTTCTTGTGCTACTCTTCCTGTTCTATTCCTTTGTCTAGGAGGCTCATTGCTATGTCTCTCTCCCATCAACAATTTGCAGTTCCAATTAAGAGACCATTCCCTAGCGTTCATACTCATGGAAGAGCCTGAGTGATTTTGTGAATAGGAGAACCTGTGTTTATGGACAGGCTTTAGCATAAACATCAGTGGCATAAGCTACACATGTATGCTGAAGCCATTTTCATAGCTTGTTAGAAGCAAGAATCAAATGTTTTATTAAAATAAATCAAATAGCTTCATCAGTGCTAAACCAATCACATTCTGCTTTTGTGTCTCTGATTTCTGTCCAATCTGCTATTTTGGTTCTTTGGGGAAGGGGATGTCAAGTTGTCTTCCTGTGTTTCTCTTCTATCCTTGAGGGCTCAGGCTGAATGTGGTGCTCAGTATAATGTCTCCACTTAGTGGTCAGATATGTGTATAACCATCTCCTTAGCACATAGCAGAGTAGAGCAAGTACCCCACCTAAAGCTTGCTCTTATTCTCATATTGGAAATTCCTGTCAAAGCAAAGTTTCAACGGTTCTGTTGATTGGCACATAAAACCTTGTCATCTGTCAAAGTGTATTCACACTACATGCTCCCCAGAACACATCTGACTCAAGGATACTAAACCTAACGTGGTACTTTACCAGCATAAAACAGATGTAAATACATCACACAGACAGACATTTACTGTACATATGCACAATACATACAGTACATGAGAACAGAATGACAAGACTGTTCAGTCCATAACAGTTGGCCTTGTACTGAATGAGAGAATAGTTAAAACTGAAGCCTTCAGTTCTTCAGAAGCCTGAAGATCTTGCCATTTGTTTTTTAGTTGGAAAGTGCTTTCGTCCAGCATTGAATATATAGCCTAGACTGAGAGCAGAGAGATTGCTAAAGAGTGCACCTCCACCAAAGAGCTAAATGAGGCGATTGGAACATCAGTATTCAGGTCAGAGCCCAGGAGCATGGCACCCGGCCATCTTTTGTGTCAGGAACGAGAGGCAAAGGTCAATTTCATTCACACGCTTACCGAAGTGGAGAATCTACTCTCACCAGTGGCTGTTCTCCTAATTTAACATCTCACCCTCTCTCTCTCTCTCTCTGTCTTTCTTTGTATCTCTTTATCTTTCTCTTTTCTTTGTATCCCTCTATTCCTTACCAATTCATTCTTATTCTAGAGTCTCTACCTCTGCTAGGGGCACATCACCTCTCTCTCTTAACCTGGCTCCCAATTTTTTTTCACCTGTCCTCATGGAGCACCGTGCTGGTTGTACTTCTCTGGCCCTGGCTGACAGTGATGCAGCAGTCTCTCTGAGTGCAACATGAAAGAGCACCTAATGACAGGCTCCTCCAAGGCCCTTAGAGATGCCACAGCCATTGATCTTTCTCTAATCAAGCAGCCACGGCTCTCTGCATGATCAACGTGCTTTTGAAGGTTCAAATGAGAATGGTGCCATTCGCACTTTCACTTAAATGCTTGTTGGAGGTACCGGCTGCCCACCGCCAGTGGCTTTGTATTTCCGGCTGGTGTGAGAGGAGGCCTTTTGACACACACACACACACACACACACACACACACCAAAACACAGTCAAAACACCAAATAGCTAATGGTATGAGTTACTCACAAAAATATATACATCCACAAGTCTGGATAACTGATCACAATTGTTATTGCTTTTATGTCCCTTTCAGAGAGTTGTAATGTTACATACTGAATCCAGCAGTCAATGATCTATTTGCATCACATTCAACATAGTCTCAAAACTAGATTACACACTGATTATTGTACAGCTGCTGTTTTTGATTCACAGGTACTGTATATGAGCAATTGACCAGAGGAAAAAAAACTAAATCCCCCAAAAAAGTCCATCCATATAAAATTAACACACACCAAGAACAGTAACAGGCTTCATTCGACATTAAATAGCTCTATTTATGCTACAAAAACTAGAATCTTCTTTTGTTTTTTTCTAAAGTGCACACAAAAGGATACAGCTTGACATACATCACTGGTCCCTTATGTTAAAACACAAGTGCTTGTTAGACAGCTGACAGTGCAGTAAATTGCTATTTCACTTAAGAAGTTTCTAGTGTAGTTAGATTATGAATTTGTGTTCTATTGATTTCACCCCAGTTAATATTGTGCTTACTTACTAAAGTCTGCAAAATCTTCACATCCTAAGACGAGGATTAAATGATCTTTTTTCCACACCTGCTTTTTGTCTCCATTTCCCTCCTCCCAATTAGAGCAGATACATTGTCAAACAATTTCACAACACCACAAATATCTAATATTCTCCCATAGTCAGTCCATTTCTAAAAGAGGAGTGGGTGTGATAAGGATGATGCTTGATCACGTCCTGTGCTTATTCTTTTGTTGAGTATGGTTTATGCTCATTGTCTTTTACATTTCCAGGCATCTATGGGTCATCAACTAAAGGTGACAGCATGCATCCAACCAACCTCCCCACCCACACACACACACACACACATATACAAACACATATACACTCTGCTCCTCATCTCCTCTGGTCTTGCTGCCTGGGATGGAAGATCAGGTGTTTTCAGGCTTCTATTTTGGTTTTGGTTGGTCAGACTGGAGTGTGATGCTCATGTTAGGTTAGGTTAGTCCGTTGGTTGTGGCAGGGGCTGTGTTCCGTGTTGGCGGCGGCACACGTGGTTGCTTATAGTCTCTCATGGTCCGAGGTGATGGCAATGACTCCGGTTCTGCTTAGCTGGTCTCGGTCAGCACGGCCAGAACGGTGTCGGCCTGCGCAGCCAGCTTGGTGTTGCTGTGACTGGAAAGCTGGGTGAGGCTGTCCTTCAGGTTCAGCTTCTCCATCTGCTCCCGCAACATACCTGACAGACACAGAGCAAGAGAGATGAAGGGAAATAGTTCATTGGAAAGAAAGAGAGTGAGGTGAGAAAGTAAACAGAGGGAGTGTGAGAGACAGATAGAGTGAGAGAGCCAGCAAAAAAGCAGGGAATCAAGGAAAGGTCTTTATGTCCCTTGAAACAAATTTACAACAGTAAGCATAGCACAGCATTCGCCTTTTTCTCTCCATGACTTTTACGTATACTGCAGTTCACAGTTTACAAAGCCTCCTAGCTGTAATGCAGTGCTGGAGGTTACATTACGTACTGGAGTTGGCTAGACTGCAGATGAGTCCCATGGTGCTGAATTTGACCTCCACGGCTCCCACTGGGTCCTCAAGCATCTTCTGCAGCGTGGGCAGCAGCTCGGCTTCGGCAAAGGTCTCTTGCACAGAGTCTGTAGAGGCCAGAGCACAGGGACTGAGATGAGGACAATGTTCTCAAATACAGATGTATTGTTTTTTATTTTATACATTTAATTTATTTTATACATTCAATACATTCAACATTCAAAACATATACATATATATATATATATATATATATATACAGTATATAGTTTATTATGTAGGTATAATAGAGGTATAAAGTAGATTTCAAAGCTGATCCTAGGTGTGAGTGGTCTCACCAATATCTATTGCCGAAGCAATTGCCAGAGCAACCAAGGCTTCATTCTGCATGATGACATGTTCACTGGTTGCCATGGAGATGAGGTGTTGCATCCCGTGGGCTTTGACAACAGCATGGATAACATCCTGCAGAATTAAGTACAGCAGAATACTGCTGGGTTCTCAGGAGAGAATTTGTTTAATTTTTTATGTTTAAATATTAAAAGCAGATTTTGTATCGTCTGCATTCTTCTGTTTCATGTGTGTTTTTTGTGTTCAGACATCCCTCTATTCTGTGTGTGAGTGTGCGTGTGTGTGTGTTTACAGTGTGTTTCAGCTGACGTGTGTGTGTGTGTGTGTGTGTGTGCATGTGTATGTGTTTACAGTGTGTTTCAGCTGGCATATGTGTGTCTGTGTGTTTGTGTGTGTGTGTGCATGTGTATGTGTTTACAGTGTGTTTCAGCTGGCATATGTGTGTCTGTGTGTTTGTGTGTGTGTGTCCCTCACAAGGTCTCGGCTGTGCCTGATGAGAGCAGCCAGCAGGCGATTAGCCTCTCCTCGGACCCCTGCGTGATCCTTCGCCTCACACCACTCCATCACTCGCTTCAGCAAGCCCGCGTCCTTCCCTAGCACAGCAGCTGCCTTCTCTAATCAAGGAAAAATAGAACAGGAAAAGACAGATGCAGGGAGGGGAAGAACAGAAAAAAGAAAAGTAAGGGAGGTATATAGAGAAAGACAGAGTGAAGAGCCAGACAGAGACGGGGAGAGAAAGAGAGAGAAAGGCAGTAGTGAGTATGTACCAAGGACAAAACACAGACAAAGGTAAACACTGAGTATTTCATATTCCAACAACATCAGGTCATCAGAGTAATAACAAGCGTTTGACCCATAATTACAGCACACTCTGTGTCAGGCAAAGAGAGTTCTGCCACGCTGGCTTCATTACCGTGCCTCTGTTTGAGAGGTAGAGCATGTGGAGAGAATCGTGGTGGTGACAATAATTGCATGTTTACAGGTCTAACGCTGAGGTTGTAGTCAATTTAAGTGCTTGGTGGCAACAGAGAAACATAATTTAGAAAGAACTATTAAAAGCTTTCTTAACAACAGCCAAAGGAATTGCCAAGCAGAAGGGTGGCTTTGAATTCATCCATAGGAACACTTACCCTCTGCTGCTCAGATTGTAACTAATGACTGGTGCATACTCCAAGATACCCTGTCCTACAATGCTGAAAGACAATTTGATTTACATATCAAAAGAGGCAGCTAGAGGGAGCAATGACAGGGCTCCCTCGTGACCTCAATGAAACATATTGTATGATACTCAGCCATTCAGGCACTGCATTCTCAGATTGTGCTTTGTCTGCTTCATTGGCAGTTTCATTGGCAGTAACATTCAATCAAAGATCACTGAATACTGACCAAGATAGAGTAACATGGTACATTACAATGGGAGCAAACGTGAATAGTTACGGTTTGCATAAGTGGGAGTGTCACAATATAAACTTTTCTTCTTTATCAGCATATGAGGACTCAACTCATTTCTGCATAAAGGGGGATTTTCCACCCTTAACAAAAGTTTGTGCCTCTTGCTCTGCTTTTACCCTCTCTGACTCAATTTCAAACCAGTATCATTAGACAAACAGTAGCATGTCATAATCTTGTCATGGTGAATGTCACATGCTGTCATAAGCAGATTTAGAGCAGTTGCGTACAATGGGATCAGGACAATTGGCAGCATGGTAAATATTTGGGCAGAAACTGTTATGGTGACTTATGACAATGTACAGAAACTGTCTTGATTTTTTCACTGGCATGACTTGAATGACATTAGTCTATGGTACCTACTATGGCCAAAAGGTCGGCAAAATTTTATTAGTAACAACCAGGCTGTTGGTAGTGTTTGAAAGGCTTTTGCATCCTTTTAATGTAGTCACCTGCTAGACTGGACTCCATAACTCCGTATTGTAAGTGATACGTTTCTGGTCCGCAGTAGTGCTCTTACCCTGTCCATCGACCATCATACGCAGGGTCCCCAGCAGCTTGAACTGTACGGGAGGCATGTCCGAGCGCAGCAGGGTCTGGATCCTCCCCGTCACCCCATCCTCCAACATCCGCACCTTATTCTGGGCTGAGATACAGACAGGATGTTTCTGTGAGATGGTCACCAAAGGCCTCGCTCCACTCTCAATCCCAGCACCAGCTTATTAGAACAATGTGAGTGATGGTGACTAAGCCACAGAGATAATAGGCTGTAATCAGATGACACCGGTCAGGGACAAGAGTCAATTACTGGGGAGTGTGTGTGTGTGTATGTGGGGAGGGGGGCAGCCTTGTTGCATTAATCAGACCACCACAAGAGCCTGAGGCTATGGTCTGGATTGCATTTGGCTGGAGCAATGAAAAACTGCTTCAAGGATATGAATATGCATTGATTTATTTTCTCATTTGAAAAGTATTGCTGACATAGTTCCTATATACTATGTACATCAATAGTTTTACATTTTACATAGTTAAAACTAACCTCACACTCCAAGAAGTATGTGCAACATGTGGGTGTGATATAAGGGTTGTTGCTCATAACAAATCTGTAGTCGCATATCAAATTCTACATATTCTACAGATTGTTGTATGGTGAGGGGCAGTCAGTACCAGGGATGGCCAGGTTCCTGAGAGCGCTAAGGCCCGCATGCTGCACAGACACGTCCCCTTCGTCCACATGCTTCTCCAGCAGGTCTAGGATGTGAGGGACTACACCCAGCTCCAGCATCTTCACACAGTTGTTGTCTGTAAGACACACACACCATCGTAAGCAACAAGGAGTTACATTTAAATTTATTAATTTAGCAGACACTTTTATCCAAAGCAACTTACTATCAGTTATATCAGGGTCAGTCTCCCTTAGAGCAACTTAGGGCTAAGTGCCTTGCTCAAGGACACAATGGTGGCAGCTGGGATTTGGACCAATGCCATTTCATTACCATGACAAAAAACATTAGTTCCATCAAACAGTTAACAAAACAAAGTTAACAAATCTGAATATCCCTGAACCAAGCCTATATAAACAGTGGCAAAAGAGGAAGACTTGATCGAATTCCAGCTGTATGGCAAGGTGAGGTACGTATCTACATGACATCCAAACTAAACTGCCCCCTCGTGGGTGAGCACACACTTGAAATCCATCACTACTGCTTGGAAATCCATGATGAATGACAGGGCTTTTGTGATGTGAATAAGTTTACAAAAGTCCAACTGTTTCCTCGCTTTCACCCATCAGACCCCCCCCAGAAACAGACCCCCCCCCCGCTCTGCTCTAGCTTTTGTCCACAATTTAACCTCGGTTGTCTTGAGTATGTCCACACCCCACGTCTAAGGGTGTTTGTCTGCGGGCAGGAGATAAATGCCCACTTTCTTGTGCCACGTTAATGATGAGAGTGACCTTTTTCATATCTTCTGCCTTTGAAAATGCCACTCACACGCATGCTTTGACAACTCCTCTCGCAAGATGAAAAGTGCTCTTTGAGTCTTTGAATTATCACAGCATTCTGAGGCGCTCTCTGCCAGTACTCTGCCTCTGGGCGCAAAAGCAGACAGAATGTTGATGATGCAGACAGAGGGGTATGAATTCTACTAAATAATAAATGCCATTTTGGAAACACAAGCAGCTTGACGGATTCAGACTGAATAAAAAAAACCCTGAGGGTTAGTTTCAGAGAGCTGAAGCTTGATAACTAATCATTACCATACTGTCAGAACGGATTTATAACAACCTCTTCCCTAGGATGTGTGAGGAGAGGAGAGAAATTAAATCAGTTATCCAATTAGCTTCAGTTACACTTCAGGCTTTGCATCCCGATCATTCCAATGAGGGCTTTAAGTCTTGAACTGAAACCCCTCACCGTTCCTGGCGAAGTTGGCGATGGCAAGTGCCCCAGCGAGCTGCAGCTGCGTGTTGGAAGACTGTAGCCAGGAGAGCACATCCTTATACACACTTCCCGTGCCCTCACCAAAGCACTTCTGCATAGACTCATCTGGAACACATCAGCCCCCGAGGGAAGGACACATAAAGGCAGAACAAAGGGTCACACTCATTAGATATCAGGCCCTCCAGACCCATATATATTATTTTATGTTCTGTTACACAGTTATCAAGATCAACATTTGTATGGTTATTGTGATTGGTCAAAGTTACAGACAATAATAAATTCTTTCATGGGGCCGAATGGCTCAGATGGGTGATGTGCACCTGTCTGAGAGAGTAAGAACTGGGGAGGGCCATTGCACAGCTGTGTGTGGAGGTTTCCATTAGGGAGAGCCAAAACAGAGTGACTCACCCCCCAGCAGGAGAGACACAATGAGGTTGGAAGCTATTTTGATGCTGCAGAGATCATGGGGGTCAGAGCCTCCCTGCAGACCTCCGATCATCTCTGACAGGACCTCTGGCACACCAGCCTCTACAAACTGCAGCTTCAGCGCATCTGTAAGACACCCAAGCACACACACACACACATAAATCAAACACAACAGACACACACACACACACACACAGATACTCAGACACTGTCACAACATGTATGCCCCTGGTAGCACTACAATCAGCAAAAGCAGGCCCTTTCTCCTTCTTAACTCAACATAGCCATCAGTGCAGCTGCAGCTGTGAGAATACTCACTGCTCGGCAAATCCAGAACCTATCTGCAAAGACAAATATATACATGCATATATACACAGATACATACATACACTGTAGACATACAAATGAATGCTCTTTTCCAAAACAATATGTTAAAAAATAACAAACACATCAATTTTAATTATTTTTGAAAATGGATAAATAGCATTTTGAAAAAGAGCTCTTCCAGAGACACACACCACTTTCTCCCAGTGATCCCAGTACTTCCAGGATGAGGTGGCGTCTCTCTGCATCAGGAGCACGCTTCAGCTGGGTAGTCAGCACCTCCGCAACACCCACCTCTGCTAGAGCCTCTCGTGCAGCATCTAAGCAACAAGGACAAAAACAGGGCGCTCACACACACACACACAAACATCTCCACACTCCTCACCGAAGCAGTCCTTCAGCTAGACCTGTCACTGTTTTAAACATTCTTCCAATATTTCAATGTAGTAATCCACATGAGGTGTTTGTCCTTGATGAGACAGAGGTTAAACTGTGTTGTAATGGTGTTACTTTCTTTAGAAAGCTATTAAGTGTACACCAAATGCTGATTAGTGGATGTCACTCAAACAAATGGCACCCAGGGGATGGCATGGTTTACCCTCACTCACCGCCAAAGGGCAAACATAATTTATACATTTAATCATGGAATTAGATCTATGTGTCTGACTATTTACATGCTTGTCTCTTTGTTTGTTTGTGTCTTTGCGTGTTTGTGTTTATCCTCACCCATTTCAGCCAGGTTACACAGAGCCAGAAGGCACACATTGGCTAGTGGATCGTTCTCTGGGTAAGTCTTCATTATAGTGACCAGTCTGGGAATGACTCCTGCCTCGACCAGTTTGTCCTGCTGAGCAGCTGTGAGATGCAGGAAGAAAGAAAGGAAAAGAGAGTGAGAGAGAGAAGGGGGGAGGGAGGAAGAGAGAGACATAAAATGTATGCGTGTTTATGATAGAGGGGAAAAAAAGAGAGCAAAATAAAAACAGTTCGCATAAAAGACACATTACAATATCAGCTCTTCAGTACAACAGCAAGCATTTGACCAATAATTACTTGTGGCACTTCAAATAATGGTGTTTCAGTTTCAATGAGTAATCTGAAGAGGTTTGGGAATTAATACCGATAGCATCAGGAGACAGTGGCAGTAAATAGGAAGTCAGAGTGCTTTGCATGAAAATACATACAAATACAAAATACAAACTTTACATATTATTATTATTCTGTTTTAAAATGTAATTTATATGTCTACAGGGAGAGACTAAGAAAACAGGTGTGTCACTCACAATTTTCAAAACAGATCCGTCCGATTGCCCTGCCTGTGTGAAGGAGAAGCTCCTGGTCTTTGCTGTTCAGATGCGGCAAAAGGGCAGTCACCAGTCCTGCCTCAATACAGCTGTCTCTCACTGCAGCTGCAGGATGGACAGACACACACACACACACACACACACACACACACACACACAGAGCAGTGACTTTCAGCCAGAAAGGCACTGAAATCTGCCTTATTGACAAGGAAACTAATACATAGGATTGCTGAACAAACGTGACTTTGAATACTAAATGGGAACGCTAAACGATAATTGATGATACAGAGGTTAAGGAAGGATGTTGTGGTTTACTGCCACCGGTCAACTCTTCCCACACAGGGCAGACAGAATTTCACCCGCTGGCATCTCAGCTTGATTGTGTGAGAAGAAAAATCACTGTGTGTGGATTATGGGGATTGATTTGTGGATGGTTAATAACATGGGGAGAGATTGTGCCAAACTGAACTGGGCTTCAGCTGACAAGAAAAGCCTACAGCCAGAGCACCACAAGCATCAATATACAAGCTTATTTATCTGAAAATGCACAGATGGAAAAACTTTAACAACATGGCTTCCAAAGTCTTCTCCTTATCTCACTTCATGCAACCTGTGTAGTTTACAGTTCATCTGCAGTTAGGAAAGTCATTCAGTTTTACCTCTGCAACAACATGCATGTGCCCTGTACAGGGTAAACACACTTCACATACATATAGATACACATACATATGTCTTACCTTCCCTAGCCATCTCAGCCACCACCAGGGTGACCTGGGAGGTGAGAGGGCCCTTCTTTTGGATGGAGTTTGCCAACGTGGGCAGAATGCCGCTGGAGGCGATCTTCTGCGCAGCACCCTCCTCTGAGGGAAACAGGCAGATCATTAATTCACTGTTGCTGAAAAAGAATTGGTTTGTGTGCTAATGTGTATGTGTGTGTGTGTCTGCATATTATGCTTCCCTGCATGTTTGTGTGTTACCAACTAGGCCGACTGTGTGTAGTGGAATGCAGAAAAGACTGATGTGCTACAGACTGAATTGGAGAGACTAAGCCCTCATTTTCTGAGACTCGTAGATGTGGGTTGAAGACGTGCTGGTTGGTGCATGGGGACCACTGGCTGCTGAAATAGCAGCTCCACATGTATACAGCCAAGGAGGCTGGTCAAGCTGTCAGTGTGGGCAGTGCTGCCATGGTAACATGCCTGTGCTCTTTTGTTGTTTGTCTGTATAATTGCTGTTTGTTTAAAAACAAATGTTTGTTTGTTTAGGTCCATTTTTCAGGATCCATCTATGATACTGTGATTCTCAGAGCTATGATTGAACAGAACTCTTAAACTCAGCTGGACATGGTCAAAAGGACAACGAATGGAAAATGATCTCACCTATGCTATTAAGCAGCAGCCCACTTCCCGCCTCTCACGCACAAATGCAGATTATCGGCTATTGGTGGCTAGTGTTTTGTCCTAGATACCGGAGGATGAGCGCTTGGTTGCTCCACTCAAACACATAATAGGCTACTCCTAGCTTTAGCACGCCGACTAAAAACTCTTTCACTTCCACTAAAAGACATCGAGGAATGCTGGGTCCAACTATGTCTGGGTGCATTCATTCATTAATAGGCTAAAGAGCTTAAAGACTGCAGCGTAAAGGGTCAATAACTCGGCAGGGTTGCTTCTGAAAGCAAGTTGATTGCGTCATTAGCTCATGTGATAAGTCGAGTCTTTTTATAGTCACCAAGGTGGCATAGATGCAGTTGTTCCAAATGGTAAAGACAGTTTGGCGGCGTGTGGGTGTTAGATTCTGACTGCCAGTTGTGTGAATAACAGGACAAACATTGTGTGACTTTGCCACTTCGATGCTTTTTCTGACTTTACACAGTAGGCCAGCAAGAGTTTGAGCGGGGATACTTTCATACATGCACACGTGCCGTGACAATATCTTGTCCTCAGTAGGTGATAGATGGCATACAGAGACAAGATTTATTTGCTAAAAGGTGACTCGTCAGTATTAGTTCACTGGTGTTCGATTGCCCCATTGTGCCAGTGATGTTAGGTGCAGTGGTGGTGCATGTTGAATCCTTATTCATAAATATGCAAAAATTTAAGTTGGTTTTAAAATAATTTCCAAGTAATCTTTGTGCTATTTAAATGTTTTAATGTTTTAAAAAAAAATCAAAGTTTATCATAATATATGTTTATGTAAGTTCATCACAAATGGACTTGTCAGGTTTTATGTCTGAACTCTTCATGTCTTGATAGATCTACATGCATTGGTAAGAACAAGCATGGATCATGGACTCACTCTTTTCCAATAGGGTGTCCAGTAGAGTGTCCAGGTGGGGTTTCAGTTCCTCATCAATGACCTCTGTGCTCACACTGATGGCCTTCAGAGCCTCACTCAGAGCCTCTGCAAGACACACGCAGACATACACTCATTAGTTACACCAACAAACCGTAATGTTTGTGTGTGTGGAGTGGGACACAGAAAGAAAGAAAAACACAGGGTAGGATTGAGGAGGAGAGAGGGAGAACACCAGGGCTTGTGGAGGTAACACATATATAAATAGAAACAGTAATCAGGACCCAATAATCCCCCTCTGGACTCAATAATATTCAGTACAATAAATAATACAGCTGATGCTGTCAACAAACTATAAAGCATGACAGACTCTTGTGGGTGTGAAATGTCAATGATCCAGAAAGAAATGATGCTTCCCTCCTCTGCAACACCTCTGCTTGGTAAACAAACTTGACCCTGGTACCTGACAACCATTCACACAACTACATGCACACACACACACAGCATTTTGTCCGTCTGGGTATCAATACAGTACTGTATCTACCTGCCTAACCTTATGCTTAACATGGTCTTGGTGATCATGATAGATAGAATAGAATTGTTTGAACACACCATAATGTAAGCCCACCCTTTTCCTCTGCATGACTTCGCCTGTCCGTGTCTTCAAGATTTGTGTTGCCTTACACAGAACTACATTAGTCATTCCTATGGGCATGTTGTATATCTCAGCCATGTACTAAGAAACATCTGTTCTCTTGCCTCACCAGCCTTTTCCAAGACTCATCTGTAAATCAGACACAAATTAGAAGCCGTAGCCTCAGTACATACAAACTCAAATTGTCAACATATTTATCCCTTCTGCCTAGGAGTGAAGGTATTCAGCTCATCCATTTTCTTCCAAGTAGCTTTTTTATCTCAATGAATTTGTCTCAGTGAGAGTAATGAAGAGCCAGCTCATGTGTCAGAAATGAAATCCAGTAATATGGGGGTAAGAGGGGAGGAGGGGAATTTTGGGGCAAAGCCTTGGCACCACCTTACCCCATGGCTCCACGGAGTGTAGCCTTTGATTAACAAAATGAGCAGACTGAGCTCAGAGAAGTTGGATGCCAAGAGAGAGGTGGCAGTCAGAACGGGCTCTATATTCAGCTCCTCGCGAGCAGAGCTAGCTGGCTCTATATCCAACCCTGTGGCCAGTAGTGCTCCTGAAAGAAGCAGTGCAGTGCAGGCAGTGTCACAGAGTGGAATGTAATCACTTAGGCTAATCCCCTGGTAATCAGAGTGAAAATAGACAGTCGGCGTTTTCTCCTGCTCAACGTGCTTCGGCTTGCCAGAAATGAGGGGCATGGCTTTTCTCACTCTCTCTCTCCCTCATGTGGACCGAGAAACAGGGAAGTGGTGTGGAGCAGATGAAAGGACATACCGTAGCAGGGGAGCTTGGCTCTGTATTAATCAGCTGTGGAGACACACAGAGACCCCCTTCCTATGGTTGTTGTTACTGAAGCCGGTCTGCCTCTCAGCGAGCTTGCTGAGTGAAATGACTCAGTAGGGTGTCAGTGAGCCCCGAGAATCTCATTGCATCCTCCAGGACTGTGCATCCTCATCCACTTCCCACCAAACAAACAAAAAGCATCCTCTCACCACCTCATCAGTTAGTCTCTGCCCCTCTGTTGCAAGTTACCCAAGGGGGTCTTGCAACAGAACTGCACTGACTGCCTACAGAGCCACGGTAACGGACGATAGGCATTCGAACACAAGCCGCTTGGTTCCCGCACTGCCTCTCTGCTTCACCCTCACATCCACTGTTAGCAGTGCCTCCCTACCCCAACCCCCCAAACATGCTTCAGGAGTAATGTGTGTTATGTCCCCGGTAACATTAGAGGCACTGTAGCGTAATGTACAGATGGAGAGAGGCAGAAGAGAGGATGAGAGAGAAAGAGAGAGAGGGAAAAAAAGAGGGAGGGAGAGAGAGAGGGGGAGAAACTGAGAGTCTGTCACTCACCCATATCTGCCATGGTTGCTGGTCCACAGTGTCTCCCTGTGTCTGTCTCTGTCTTTCTCCGCCGCTGTATCTGTGTGTGTGTGTGTGTGTGTGTGTGTGTGTGTAAGGGGAAGGAGTTCTTTGTGTGTGCGTGTGTGAGTGTTTGTGTGTAGGGGTTGTGTATGGGTTAGCGAGTGTGTAAGTATGTGTGTGTGTGTGTATGTGCGTGTGTCGGCGTAGACTCAGTAACGAGCAGTGAGCAGCCCTGCTTAAGGCCAGGCAAGCTTCAGCATTCAGATCAACAGCTCTGCATCAGCTGAGCAGCCAGTGATCCCCCCCCTGTCTCCTCCTCCTCTCTCTCTGTCTCCCCACAGCCTTTTCCTTTTCCCCTGTATTATAGGCACATTGTGCTGCCTCATTTGCCTCCCACACACTTTCCCTCCTGACATCCTCTCTCTTCTGTTCACTCTGTCTGTTGTGTTGAATTTAATTCTTCTTTATCCTGTCTTATTCACAGCCCCCCTCTCTCTCTTTCTCTCTCTCTCTTTCTACCTCCCCGTCTGTGTGTACGCTTCTGTATCTCATTCTCTTGGCATCACACTGTCAAACAGTATTTATCTTCTTTCTGTCTTTATATCACATTTTCCCTCTGTCTTTCACACACACACACACACACACACACACATAGACACACTCTTTCTCTCTTCGTTCTGCCAGATTCCCTCCCCCTCCCCCATCTTCACTCGGGAAGCAGCAGTATGTTTCCCCCTGCTGCCTGCTCTTCCTCTCTCCATAGCTCACACTAAACCCTAAATCTCCTCAAAGCCTATCAGTTGTCAATTAGCCTGCAAGCTAGGAGTGAGTGGCACAACAGATCCTCTCTCTTTCTCCTGGACTCGTCCCAGCTCATTGTGTAGCTTTTACCAGGAGACAAGCATTCTGTCAAATCATGGCTAGTGCTGTCATTTTATATCAATTGCATAGTGATCTCAGTTCCCCAAACAGTTTTGTAACCGGGAATTGTCTGCCATCACAGTGCATTATTACATGCAATGCTCTGTTGTTATTATAGTGTAAATAATGGATGTCACTGCCAAATGAAGGAGCCATATCTCTCCTGCAGTGCGTTATCAGGCAGAGATCAATGCAGATCTGTGCGGTGATGTAATATTTATGTGTCCTTCAACTCCCACATGTTACACACACAGCAGTGAATATGTATTGCATTAATTCTTGGGCATACTCTGTCAACACTTGTTAAAGAAAGAAAGCCTTCTTTGTTTTATTTTCACTTGAAATTACTGAAACACACTGAAAATACAAAAGAAACAACACAACTATGTGTTTTCAGTAACATTTGAACAAGACAGTGTTTTCAAGTCTGATACTCCACCAGTAGAGAGCAGCACTGAACAATGCTTTATGTCATCTCAGAGCAGAAAATAAAATCTGTCCTGAAGAGACCTTGCACATCATTCCTTCAAAAGGAATGTGCACTCACAAGATGAACTGAGTGAGTTTTAAGCAAAGGTTTCTCTGACATCCATTGCAGAGGCTTCATGGAGACAATATAGAATATCATAGCATTGCACTGTCTCTAAGAAAGATGATGACTGCATCATTATCAATTCAGAAAACCATGAATATTCATTAAGCTTAATGGCGGTGCATAAGCAAATATCTAATTACTCTTGGACCAAAATTAAACAGATAATTGCATTCAACCACAATTACATTTCTGAACAGTAGGTGTCACCCTTGTCAAGGTATTTTGCCTACATACAGAGTTTCTGATTTTGATGATTAAAATGCCTCTGCCTCTGGTGGATGTACTGCGTAATTATGATTTTTGGACAATAATTTGACTGATTGAGAATGTTTTATATTGAAATAGGAATTTAGAAACTGTGACATGGAAAACATAACTATCTTAACCATGCAAGATTAAAACCACTTGGTATCAAACTTCCTTTTAGGTTTCCCAGGTTTCTCTTGTTAGTTTTGAAACTGTCCCTCGAATCACCTCTCCCCTCAGACAAAACAGGACATCCACAAACTAAACTGAAAATAGTCCTTTTCATACAAGCAGGATTCTTCCTCAAATAATGGCCTGAATGTCCCTGAGTGTCACTGGGGTCAGAGTTAGGGATCAGGGGTCTTGTTAGACAGTCAGCATCGGCTAAGGAAAAAAGACAGAGAAAAAAAAACTTCTGAAGTCATTACCCTTCCCACCTATAAATTACCCTGTTTAACAGCATGGTGACCAAAACCAAAGACATTTTGTGTGAGCCAAACAAATCAACAATATATTCACTTTATTTTCTGTCATGCTATCATGAAGTCAGAGGGCTTGGAAGAATTGATTCTAAGAGCCGTGGAATTATTTTTCATTGAGGATACTGGACACAAAAGGGGGACTTTTTTCCTTGCCAGACACCCTGAGGTCCCATATTTCACTGACTTCGTTGTGGTGTAGACATCCACAGAGATTCATTTGGTCATTGCTGCACTCTGAATGAACGCTGTTGCAAAGGATCAAATCAACTGTTTCCCATGACTCGCTGATTAGCCTAGCAGAAATTTGGATGGAATGAATGAGCATGCTAGATTTTAGAGTCTGCAGAGACAGTAATTCTACCACCACAGTAAGAATCCACTTTGGATTTAAAAAATGAGTTAGATTAAAATGGTGCTTTATTACCCGTGCCTATTGAAACTCAAAATGTCGAAAGTACAGAAAGGAGACAGTGTCAGGAAAACAGTGTCTGTCTATGTAATTCAATTCAGATACCTTGATTTATATTCTCCTCAGTTTTCTATTGCATGTAATCATTCATATTAATTCAGAAGGTTGAACAGGTCATCGGTCATCCACAAGATTAATGAACGAATCAGGATGACGTCAGTTTACCTCATGGAAAGAATCAACTCTTTTCAAACAATGCCAAATTTGATGGGTCTCCCTCTCCCTCTCTTTCTCCCTCTCCACTTCTCTGTTCTCTCACTCTCTCACACACTTTCCCTCTTTCTCACTCACTAATCTGCTGTTCCTTCCAGTTTTATGCTTGAAAAAGGAGAGCCCATGCTGAAGGACCATCATCAGCTGACACAGGCATTCTATAACATGCCGTCATCGACATCACAAAGTTCCATCACAGGAGCGTCTCATGAGGCTTGTGTGAGACAGAGGATGTGAAGGTGAGGTAATTTCTTTTGAGCAGCTCTTTCGTCCAGACAGATTTCATTAGCTAATGGATTTGCTCTGAGTCTGCATTAATCAATTCACAATCCCAGACATTTGCCCCTGACGGCTGAGTTGTCTTTATCTCATACTTGCCCTTTTTCTCTCTCTCTCCTCTCTCTCTCTCATTCTCTCTCTATCTCACTTTCTTTTTCACACATCCCCCTATCTCTCTCTCTCCGTAAATTAGATGACTTATAGTGACCAGTAAAAGGTTTAAGAGAAAGTAACTCTTTAATTGGATTGCAAATGATGGGACTCCCAAACTGCTGCTCTGCAAATTACCAGGACACACATGTGGTCTTTTAAATAAAATAAAATAAAATAAAATAAAAATAAAAAAACATGGAAATTGAAAGCACTCATCCATGCATGGTCTTTTGAAACATTAGAATTCTTGATTTAAAGATGAGAACAGTGAATCTATATATTAAAAGCTGGAGAAATAATATGATTGATGATGCTTGATGTGGGGGTTCATATTCCAAAAGGCCGCAAAGATAAAAGATTATGGAAATGCAGTTGGAGTGTCATGTGGAAGGGACAGGGGCAGAGGTGCCGTGTCGCACACCTCCTGCTCATGGCCCGTCTCTGCCAGCTGGGACTTTGAGGGCGACACGCTGCAGGGGGTGAGGGGAAAGAGGTTCTCATGCCCACCAGCACTCCCACAACCATGTGCCATCTGAAATCAGCTATGTGTGTGTGTGTGTGTGTGTGTGTGTGTGTGTGTGTGTGTGTGTGTGTGTGTGAGAGTGTTGGGGGGGACACCTCATCAAATATTCAGCGGCCCAAAGACCTGTGCAGCCACCACTAATTTCCCCCTGAGTCCTGCTGAACATGTGCTCTGGAGCTTTGCATTGTGGGGACAATATGGCACAGTGAATATTAAACACCAACAGTGGAAAGCTTGTGAAAAGGAGACGAGATCAACAAAAGAAAGAGGGGAGAAATAACCTTGACACAGGGTACATAATGAATGTTGCTCTTTGTTTATGAGGAAATGCTTACTGTGGGGTGCCTGGTTAATATTCAGACGGAGGTTTACTCCTTATTAGTACTTTCAGTTTTCATGCAGTATCTATCGTACATTCATGCACACTCTTAAAGCTATGATTACAGTGATAATTCAAATTTATATCATGAGAAAATTTAAGATGACATTTGTGTTTTATATGTACATTCTTATAAATAGACAAACATGAATGTTATTTACTTTTATTTACTCTCCAGAGATTGTAAGAACACAAGAACAAGTTTCAACATTAACATGTATGCCAGGATCAGTCAAACTAATGGCAAGTGGAGTCATGTTGATATTTTTCTGTATCAGCACCATGTAAAGTTGACAAAACAGACTCGTTTTTCAGTTGATTGTGGCATAAAAGCTGTTGCTAAATACTTGTTTGGTGGAACGGTATGCTGAAGATTTACACAGCATGGACGACCTAAATCCCCACTTCTGAATAGATCCACTGTCTACAAAATCCACATGCTCGCTCTCTCTCTCTGGCATGAAAAATGTCTTGGATGGCCTGTTCACCAATTCACTATGCTACATTTGTCCACCTTTAGCCTATCCCAGCTGTTTTGTGATCCTCTAAAACTAACAGAAACTGTTCATCTCTGGGTTTTAACTAATACCCTAGTCGGTTACAGCCCTTTTAGAGAGAGAGGGCTAGTCCCAACTTCATCCTCGACCAGAATTGCTGTAACATAAATAGTGCAAAAAAATTAAGTAAGTAATTTATTCTAAAACAAACTTAATTACAGTTTAATTACAGTCTACCACTTGTGTCAGACATCATTAATAGTGCAAGCAACCATAGCTATAAGTATTCTGTGACCAGACAAGGAAACTGATGGTGGATAATAATCAACTGTTCCTAAATATACACATCATGAGCCACTTGTCCAAGCCAAGGTATCCATCCTCTCATGCAAACAAAGAACAAGGATCAACTGATTAACAGCCTGCATGCCACTAGCGTCAGGGACCACAGTGTGGACTGTTATGACAGTTCATCTATACTCTTTCTGAACATGGGTTGTTTGTTTGTTTATTGTGTTGTTGATTTTAGTGAGGAAGTAACTTTGAGGTTTTGTTACTAGTTTTCCCATCACTGGGGAAAAAAAGTTTCCCCGTCACTTGGACACAGAATCTACGCTAGAGCTACAACTGGCACTTTGAGAGAGGTCTGGAGAAGCAAGAGAGGATTCTTAAGAGGTCAGTTTACCCACAGGCACAGCAGGCAGTTAGCTCAGCCCAGAAAAACAATGAGAACTGTGATCACTGGAGCTGACCTCCTCACTGGCGGGTATGTATGTGCAGAGCCCAGGGTTGCAATAAGCAAACATGCACAGCTGACTTATATGGATAATGAAACACTAAAGTCCAACCGTACTCCTTTTTTAATTAAACAAAAGCAAACGTTTTTTGACAAACCTTGCACAAACATGCTTAAAAGTGAGTGATCAAAAAGACAGCTTTGTTGAACGCATGGTAAACACAAACCAAAAAAAGCTTCTTGATTCTTCTTGAACATGTGGGTCTTTGTTTTCTCTATGGCTGAATTCAGAGCTTAAGTCGCACCTGTCATCCAAAAGCACCATCAAAGAAGAGTGTTTGTGAGGAGGTAGGCTACCTCCATGATAAAAATAGTCAAAGAGTTAACTCTAAAGCCTTTATGCTTTTGTTTTGATGATGACCAAAGCTTTTTTATGCCCATATCATTCAATGCATATTGCACTAAGTTAAAGGCATACCAGTCAAGCCTACGATATGGAGCGCCCCCCTACAGACACTGTTTTTAATTAACACCAATGTGCTAAATTGTCACCAATGCTAATACAAATAGATTTAATTGAAAACCAAAGCATCAGAACCAGCGATGACAAATTTGACTTGAAGGTAATAAGGTTTTGCTCAGTTTCGGTTTTTGGTCAACGTCGGGGCCGTTGTCATGTGCGAGGAAGCTGCAGGGGGAGCCAAGAGAGTCTTCATTCACCTCAAAATGAGCCATTTAACCATTTAAGTGACTACGAAGCTGGTAAATTAACCTAAAAAAGCATAAATACAGTTAAATATAATTGCCACTGCAAATTTTGTTTTGTAACTCAAGTTGTTACTGAGCTGCTGGTGTAGTCTTAACAGATGTGCTGATACCCTTTTTGTTAAACCCCAGCTGAAGAAGACTGAGGATGTGTTCTGTGAAAGAAAACAATGTTCTGAGGGACAAGCATTGTACATCTCGGTTTCTGACAATGGAACGCAGACAAAACTTTTGCTGAGTTTTGTCCTTCAGCCAGAGTTTTCTTTGCCAGTACTGGAAAACAAAGGTGTCAGATAGTGATTTATAATTGGCACCTAGAGGAAATAAAGAGCTCAACTGCAGGTCCTGGCAAAGTATGTTTGACAGTGCCTTTAAGCCATGTGCAGTCAAGCAATTGGTTGCAGCAGGGTCAGAGTTCAGAAGGGACGTTCTTTGTATTCCAGTATTGTCAGTGTCAATGCATTCTATCTACACATCAATAATGAACACTTCTGACCATTAGCACATAACTGCAAACAAACACACACACACACAGAGAGAGAGAGAGAGAGAGAGAGAGAGAGAGAGAGAGAGAGCAGTACAAAAACACAGTGTCTGTGTTTTTATCAGTGAAGTTGGCAGAGACTACCTGCATTTTACATAAAGACTACCTTTTACATATTCGGAGAATGACTGTTTTCATTGTCTATGATAAATGCTTGTGCTAGAGAGGTTGTCTGTGTTACCACATAACAAATGATTGGAAAAAAGATGACAGGCGGCTGCAAGCAATTTTATGATGTAGGCCTATTATGAAATGTGTCACCCACAGTGCTGGCTATAGATTTCCATTACTAACAGCTATAAAAAACATCCAGGACTAGTGTACAAATTTGTCTCTGCCTGCTTTGCTTAGCCTCCACTGCTATTTTGTCCTGAGGCATCAAATATGCACACCCTTATGCACTATCTCTGTCAGTGATGCAATTTTGTGTGTCTGTACCCAATGCTGAGAACAAGCAGAGGCACAATCTGAATACCTGAACAGGCCAAGGAGCTATAGCTGGAATGCAGGTAGCTTGTGTGGAAACTCATGGGCAACAGCACCCCAAGGAAAATAGTTGCCTATGTGCTGGGAGGCAAATTGGGTTATAAATATCAAATTATGTGAATTCTGAGGAGTCAAAAACGTGTCTTGCATTTTCCCTTTAGTTCTGCATACCCTTCACCTGCATGAGGCCAAGACTTTTACATGGCCTAGGATGCTGCGGGAGTTCTGATATAGGCCAAGTTTGACAGGGGATCAGAGGATTCAGTAAGTTGCGCCAAAAATGGTGCTTACACAGCAGTAATGTGAGGATTAAGAATGTGGAAGGGTTTAAGAATCTTTGGATAATACCATCTTACTTACTTCCAAATACAGTTGTGTGTTTGTTTTGGCTTGTCCATCACTATAAAATCCTTACATGCTAATCAACAATGTTATTGTAGCTATAGGCTATTTTATTTGCTAGCCTTCTGTGTGTGTGTGTGTGTGTATGTGTGTGTGTGTGTGTGTGTGTGTGTGTGTGTGTGTAATGGCAGAACCCAAGTGTTAGAACTGTTTTCTGAATTTCAAGTCATATAATATGCAATAGGCCTCATCTAGCGTACCTAAGTGTAGCCTATTTTTGACATAAAAACATTGCGTTATCACACAGTTGTTTTTGTTTCGTTTGAAAAGGCGGAGAGAGAGAGAGATCTACCCATAGACAGTAGCATAAAAGAAGAATGCTCCAGCTTAAGTGGACGGCAATAATCAAGTTGTTGTCGTATGACTATAACTATAGCAACCAAATCATTTTGCGACAGTAGGGACACTTTACGGTTCAAAATGGTGGCGACCTGCATGTGTTAGGAAACATGTCTCAGCAAACGACAATGTAGATGTAGTAGTCAACTGTAACTTTAAGACTTTAATATTGCGTATTTTTTAACCATTAGCTGCGCAATATAATGGCGTCTAAACGTGTATCCGCTCTTGAAGAGAAGGTCAATCGGCTATTGAGTCGAACGAATGGAAAGCCTGCTCTTAAGCCAAACAAGCCTCTCGTCCTCAAGGACGAAGTGTCCAATCGTAAAATGCAAAGAGGGGGTAAGATATCAGAGATAAAATGCTAAAGAAATAAAGATAGAAACAGACAAACATATTTCGCGATGATGATGTGTTATAATATCATAATGTTTGGCTAATGGCTAATTTCCATAGTCATTATGCGACCTCTCAGGCTTTGAATTAACTCAACATTAAGTAGTCAGCGATAATCTTACTTTATTTACAATATGTTGGAAATGATCTTGATGCTTGTAATTAATTGAAGTTGAAGAGAATTATGCACTTAGAAGTTATCATCTTTGTTTACATGCGGGACGTGCCAGTGTTCCCTTTTGCGGTGTACTTAACGTTAGTTTACGTCAGTTAATTTAGCCAAAGATTTAGCTAACGTTTGAAGTCAACTGAAACTTTGGATTCTCACATTTCTCTGTAATGTAGCATCGTAACATTGCAGACTTGTAGGGGCATGCATAATTGGTTGCGGATTGATTGTGGAAATGTAGATGTGGAATAGCGGTAGCAGTTGGTTTTGCTATGCAGGTAGCCTACATCTTCATGTTATTGTCTGGCTTGCCTGGCTAAAGATATGTAATTGTAGCAAAATTAATCATGATCAGTGCTAATGAATTTATTTAACATGAGCATGAGGTATGTAGACCTGTAAGAAAACAGATGTAGAGTCAGTTTGCAGTGCATTGCTTAGCATCGGATAAAGTAAGATTTTAAACCTTACCATCGCTTAATACAAATGTAGCCACCGTCTGTTTCTAAACTGAAATATAAAGGTAGTTTTAGACTGTAACAGACTTCCCTTCAATATCTGTTTCAGGGAGCGACTGTGAGAACAAATCCATAATAATATAACTATAAAAGGAGTTTACAATGACATGAGGTAACATAATAAGTCATCTCTGGCTGAGGCCTCGACCTCAATCCAGAATAAGGGTGTAGACCCTTTCATATCCTGCCTGAATGAAATGGCACGGGTGGAACCTACCTCCTGGACAGATGGGCAGGGACCAAACTGAAGATGGTTAGTGAGGAAGAGTGATGCATTGAAAGCCAGCGGGGACAGGGACAAGAGTAGTGTCATTATGAAGACAGTTTGTGACTGATTAGTCACGAGAGGTTTTGAGTGAATGACAGCATTGGAGTCCTTACACTACTCCTTCCATATCTGTGGTTTCTTTGTGTTCATTTTCTTTCTTTCTTAATCTTTCCTAACATATTTCCCCAGCTTATTTGATATCTATAAAGCACCTCAAGTTCTCATGACAAGTTCTCATGACTTCATGTTTGTTTCTTGTTTTCCTTATTTAGTTTGATTGTAAATGGCCTTTAATGTTCAAATGATGTATTGTCCTTTTAGAGGCCACTTGCATCACTGAGATGTCCCTATTGATGGCCTGTTGGAAGAAGAATGAATTCAATAATATGATTTGCTCCCAAGAAATCACCACCTTCTATAAGTGTGTGGAGAAAGCTCAGGTACAGTAGCCTAAAGAGTTGTATGCTCACTGTAAGCAGGAAGTAACCCCTCCCTCAATGATTGGCCACTGAATTAGGCCAGAGGGCTCCCCACCCCACCCCCTTCCCCATGTGTTTTGCTTTTCTTTTCCGTTTTCCCATGTTGGTAGAGCCCTCCATGTCCGCCGAGAATATTAGTGTTTTTCCTTTTGCCCTGTTCCTCAGTTAAATTGTGACTGACAGGGCACACCCAAGCCTCGCCAGCATGCTTTTAATTTGACCAATTTCTCACGTCATGTTTGCGGTAGACATCCCATTTCATTGTAAAAATAGCAGCATTGTGTTTGTTGTGTTGACTATGAATCAGGCCTAACTGTGTGTGTGTGTGTGCGGAGTTTACAGCATATGTTCTTATGCTCTCAATAGTGAAATGTTCTCACAGAAGAAAGCATTATTTTTTAAATGCCAAAATCAACCTCCTCCTTTTTTTTCACATTGTAGATGGAAGCAAAATCAAAGGCTGCTCAGCAGGCCGGCCAAGGAGAACGACTCCTTCCCAAGCAAGCCAATACTCTGCTGAAGCGATTCCCCAATGTCAAGAGTGAATACTAGACACTTTCATCTGAGCTGACCAAAATGTGGTATCTGTTGGACTCATGGATCTCTTGGAGCAGTGAACTGTACAGTTGTCATAATAGGACTGGGCGTTGCCCTTTATTGTGTGATTGGATGTTGAGCTTCAGAGACATGCTGAACCTTTTGGAGATTTATTGTGATGAAAGAGAGAAAGACAAGGTTGGCCAAGTGTGATTTGTCTCAACATCAGCAGCCAGTGCAAGCCATAGGTGCATTTAGTAGCCTTTTATGCACTTTGGATGATTACTGTATCAAGTGAACTGCAATACATCATCACATTAAACAGCTCAAATAAATTTACTTATCATTCTCGTCCAGCTAGTTGCCATGCAAACCAGCATTTGCCAAGGATGTTGTATGGATTTTGAGTTGTAGTTGTTTCTGTTTAATAGTGTTCTCAAATTACCCTCTGAAAAGCTGTTCATTTTAAGATTAATAATGCAGCCTAATGGATTGTAATTATGAGTTGTATTTATGTTTTTCCAGTGATCATGGTCTTATTCCAGCAGACGGTTCAAAAGATATTGCATGCTTTTAACTTTAACCGTATTGTGAAAACTTTATTATATCAGCAGTCTGTAGCTGTGTAGATCTGTGTCTTATCAACTGTGCATTGATGAGTGCATCTGTCAAGGTTATTACTGTTAGCTTACATAGATGTGCATAGTCAGTGTAGTTACCATTTTTATCCAGCTCTCCCTCTCTGTTTTAGTATGACTTTTTGCAAAACAAAGAGTTTGTCATAAGCTGAAGAGACATTGAGTGCACACAAGCAGTGTACTGAAGAAATGTTCACTCCAAATATGTCTTCCCTCCCCTTATCATCCATTATCTGTGTGTCGACTCAAAAGGAAATGCTGTCTGGGCATATCAAAATACGTAGCTAATTATCCGTCAAACCAGTTCGTGAAGAATCAGAAGGGGTTGCTCAACACATGTATATTTGCACTAAACATACCGAAATCGACTTTGAATATAGGCTATATTAGTTCAGTTATGATTTATAGAAATATACATACTATATCAACTTTCCATAGTAAACTTATCAAATAGCCCATAAAGTTGTACGCATGACCATTTTCTGTTTTGTTGGCCTAAGCAAATGTCAAAATACGCCTATCTGAAAGGACACCATGGGTCAAATGCCAGCTGTGCCACTCCTTTGAAGGGCTGATTAGACAAATGCCTCTCCCTTATTTATTTTGATGTCCGATAATAACGAGATTTTAAACTTAAGAAAATACACAACTGTTTCAATATAGCACCAAAACGCTATGAAAAAAACATGAAAATCAAGGGCACTTCTCCCTTGTTGCCCGCAATCGAATTTTCAGCATTTTCCTCTTAGCAGATTTTATCCTGGTTAAAAAGCACAGGAAATCTCGCAGTGGCATAAGAAGAAAGATAAGAAAACTAATCTGGTTGAGAAATCGTGAGAATGTGTTAACGCATTATCCCTTTTTGATGGCAGTTATAGAGTATAAATTCGATTGAAATATTTAACTGCATGCTAATATTGCCGCCTCCGTTGAGGCATAGGCCTTGGCTATACAAGTTTTTTTCACCTGTGAAATGGACTTTTGTGTGTCGTGCCTTTACCGACCAATGGATTGGCTATCAACCGTACCACGCCTTAAACACACTGATATTAGTTTCACAAACGCCTTAAAAGTCACCTTTCATGTATAAGCCTGCTGTAAATTTAATGTGAAATCTACGCAAAGCCATAAAATCAAATAACAAAAGTCAATTTATTTCGAAGAAGTGTTCCTGAGGCTATCTTTTAGCTTGTCTGGAATATGCTATATGATATACTTGCAATAGATCTGCACAATGTCTTTCCACTTTATCCTACAACTAGTCTACATGACCTGTAGTCTATTCAGAGAGCGTTATTCCCGTCATATAGGCTACGTATAGCCTGCGCCAGGAGGAGGGCGTCTGCAGCTCGCGTCTGCACCGCGCAAGGTTCAATTGTATCTTCTTTCGTTTACTTCCTCAGAAGTGAGGAGGATATTTGGACTCGGGCGCGAAGTGTCCCGTCAACGTATAGGTGTGCTGTACTGTTTCAGAGGTTTAATTACTAGATCAACATAAGGAAAGGAAAGGCGCATCTGACTCATGCGTTCATTGTATCAGGTAGCGCAAAGCGCAGTGACGTTACTGTCCTCATCTATGTGAAGAAAACTCATTCTTAAAAGTGGACTCACGGAGAATCTGGAAAGCAATGAGGGCGAAATAGACCGGGCAATGAGAGCTCCAGGATGGACATCGGGACATGTGGAAATATATTTCTGCGGTTAGCTATATATTACAGCGCAGTATTGGTCTCAATCGAGGTAGGTTGTTTAGTTGTTCATATTGTCCAATCTGTTTTTCTGTGGGCTACCAGTTGGGGGTTACAGCCAGACAATAAGAAATGAATGAATAACTTACTCATGGGTGCATAATTTAGCACTCTATTAGCCCATAAATTGAAGAAAGACAGTTGCCAGACAGACGTTCAAATTGTTTGATGAAGCTGCAACAGTCTTTAACGTACTTGAATTGCATGTTAGTCATGTAGGTATGATAGACTGTTGAATAAACGTTGTTGATATAACATGAAAAAAAAAAAACTTTTTTTTGAAAAAAATAAAACAATCGTCTACTTTAATAAATGTATGAACTGGGACGATAGTATGGGGCAGCAGCTTACTCTCTACGTAGTCATTGAAACTTTTTACGTAATGCAAAGGCTATCTTGGATTTATTGCTATGCCCGAAATGTTTGGCAGTCAAAGCTGCCTTTGTCCATGAATGATTTATTATGGTGCCACGCACCTGACATCCCCACTTAACATCATAATGTTCGTGTTATGGTATCTTTCTGATTCACGTTGTAACCCCCCAGCAGTAAAGTCCTACTCGGCTGTGTCCAGTCTACTTGGCACCCCAGCAAGG
This sequence comes from Tenualosa thibaudeaui, assembly GCA_027481765.1. Lineage (NCBI taxonomy): Eukaryota > Metazoa > Chordata > Actinopteri > Clupeiformes > Clupeidae > Tenualosa > Tenualosa thibaudeaui. The sequence goes on along the minus strand of JAIFZK010000012.1, from coordinate 5,232,284 downwards.
AATGACTTGGCTAACGCGTAGGCAAGAATAAACACTTACAGTTGGACCTTGAATGGAAAAGCATGACTGTGTCTTTTTTACAGTTAAATAAATTAACCTTACTTCAACAGAACACAGATCGTTATCGTTTTGGCTACCTTGGCCAGCAGTAGCCTGGCTATCCTTCGCACTCTTGAAGTAAAATGATAAGCCACCGCAATGTCACTTTGAAGAGACTGGGTCCAGACATTGTGCAATTTCCTGCATTAGTAGCCAATAAAAAGCACCCCATCGTTGGAAATTAGCTAGGGGTTAGGAAGGCAGTGTTTGATCTTTTTTTAACGTACCCAGGTTACCGCACATCATAAAGTGCAATTTTTCTTGTCATTAACCTGGGGGACGCCCGAGGCCACTTTCTTAACCCTACTGCTAGAACAACACAGCTGACAAACACCACAGTACCACAACTCCTTACGCCCAGCTTTGTGGACGGCCTGTGCGTGTCTGCGTATAATGCTTTAGATTAGCCAGTTAAATGCCTTGGGTATGAGAGATTACAGGGCAACTGAAAAAGAATGTCTGAATGCCACCTACTCTGAGCTCTCCAATAGCGTATACTGTAAGACTCAAGCGCTCGACGTGTCACTGGAAGAGCTAGAAATATGTAGGAGCAGTGTGTGCAGTTCAGGGTTTATTGTTTGGTCATATTTTAAATATTGATTGAAAGCTGATTCATCTCCCTAATCTGACTCCTGCCAATTACTATTATTCCCTAGGTGGACCTGCCAGATGGCAACATAAACATTGTACACAGTTCAGGTGGGTGTATTTTCTCATGAGTGTTTCAGACACTACACGGTCATTTGACTGTAATGTTTTCATGACCTTGTCACCTGACTTAAAAGCTTCGAAGCACCAGTAAGAACAACTGTTGCATTATCATCTCTCACTCACTGAAGTGGTTGTTGACACTGGTAATCAGACCAGGCCATGGCCATTCAGGAGTTCACATTAGGTGAAGTTGTTTTGCTCTGGTGTAAGGGTAACAGCCACTGCAGTGACATTTATTTATGCCTTATGATAAACACTGAATCTCTAGCCAAGACCCATACAAGCATTTGGCATTTAAAGCGAAACAACATTAGAGATTAAAACAACCGTTCTTCTAAACACAAGTGTTGCGTCTGTCCTACAGCTATGGAGCAGAGGTTGTAAAGCTGTCACATGCACACAAAAGAGCACATGGATGTTGTGTGCATGAAAAATGAACCCTATAAAGTGACTTGGGTGCAATCTGAGATCTGAGGCACCAAAAATTTCCATATTTCACGTCAGCCAGGTTATACGATACAGTTTAAACCCAGTGCCACTCCTGCTTTCTTACCAAGCCTAGACAGGTCTTCCTGGTATTGACATCCCTTAGGCTGGATGCTCCAGCATTCACCATACTGACACCCGCTGCCTTACACTCTGCTCTCACACTCCCCATTCATGTTCAGACAAGGAGACAAGAAGATACCTGATTGCCTCTTCCTTGATCAGAAAGAGGTTACTTATAGTGTCGTGCTGCATGGCATCTGTGGCACACAGACTGATGCTCTACATCATGAAGAAGAATGTAGACTCTGTCCATCAACATGGGGCCTTTGCGTTCTTTTAATGTTGTGCCATGGGAATCAGGGTCAGGATTTCCACCCCTGGTAGTGTTTCACTAAATTGCTTCTTGTTGTGGACTTTGGTGCAGGCCAGATTACGTCATGTAAGATAAGCTCATTTATAAAAGGGCAACTGTGGGCTATAAAAGATATGGACAAGGATTGTGTATTGTTTTTTTCCTGGATGGAACGGAGCTGAGAGGAAAATGTCAGAGGCCTAATCAATTTAAGACCTTCACTACATTTGATGCATGAAATCCAAACTCCTGAACTCAATCTACAATCTATAATCTTTAGCACAGTCCCAGGGTGTGCATTAACCTCTTTGTTTTGCCTATGTGTAATGTGCTGATTGCAAGTCAGGCTGTATCTCTGTTTAACGAGTGCCCGGTAATGACATTAATAGCTAGCTTCCGGCTGGCATTCTCATGTGGCTGAAAGTGCAACATGAACTTTATGAAATATTTATCATGCCTCAGTGAAAAACTCCTGTGGGGCAAAAGGGGGGAATAGATTATGGAAAGTCCATTCCATGCTAAGCAAACAGTTACGAAAAGAAATGATGCACAACCCTGTTTTGGATATTTGGTGGCAGTTTGTCTTTGGGGATTTAAAGAGCTTGTTGGTGCTGAATGCATCTGCATACCTTTCAAATTTCAGGATCAGTCTTTTTTTTCTTTCTGTCACCCTTTCACCTTTTTTGTTGATGTAGCCAAGGGCAGGTAGAGTGAATGGCTTAGACCTGGGGGATGATGAAACTGCTTAATTTTTATGAAATTCAAGCTCGACCTTCTCAAAGGAGAAAATACACACTGTCTACTTTTTCTTCCCGTGAGTCACCCTTTGGCAGCCAATCAAAAATCTGTCAGTTTGCTTGTAGTGAAAGCAAAGGGCTGCAATAACGCAGACTTCTCTGCTCAGATACACAGCTTCTTTGAATTGCTCTCTGAGTGTTCCAAGCTTTCCAACGGATGCCTACACAAGCTCTCCTGCTCTGTACCAATCACTCCTGCGCTGTCTATGAAGTGGAGTCCAGTGTCCCAGCCAGTCCTCTAAGCCTTGTGTTAAAATAAGAGAGGCAAGCCACGAACATGCACAGACATGGTCAGACCCTGGGTGTCTGCCTGCGCGGCTGTATATTTGCGAGCGAACGCTCACAGGTGTAAATGTTTGCTCAGTCTCACCTCAGGGATCTCATGAGGAGGAGGTAAGCCCCTGTGGGTTTGAGAGTCTAAGGGTTTGGTGGGTGGTGTTTGTGAGCATATCCACTTTCTTTCAGTGAGCATATCCACTTTCTTTCGCTCTGCTCAAAGTTTTCACACTAGCCTTGGAGCCAGTGGAAGGAAGTTAGCACTTTGTGCCCTACGTTTTCACATGATTTCATTCAAAAGATTTGCTGCAATTTGCTGTTCCTGGCCAAAATTAAGTTTTATGTCAGACAAAAAAAAAGATCCTGTCCATAGCAGCTGACAACTGGTCTCAGGCCCAGATGGGCTATGCTGGACTCTTTTCAGAATCATCTGCAATCTGGTTTACAGATTCATCCAATTATACTTAAAGATATTCAGCAGTTACCTTGACACTAATCGGAAATTAGGTCTTATATCAGCTTGGCACATTTTTGCCTCACATTTATGAGATTAAGAGATTTATAGATCCAGAGCAATGTGGCATCTCTGGACACCCCCTCTACAAGCAAGCCCCCTTTATGTTGAACCTCTGTGGTGATCTTGTCAGAGTTCCCACCTGTCAAAATGCAATCTGTATAACTGATGAGGCTCGCTCTCATCTCATTTCCTACCACCAGGCACTTTTGAGCATCGTCTTTTGACAAGAGGTCCCATGATTTTTTCCCCTTTTTTAACCTTCCCTTTAGATTGTGGCCCCAGGCCCAGACTCCCTCTCGGCTGTGCTGATGTCTGCCGGCTTGCAATAAAGTCCAGACGTGCAGCACATGTTGAGCAGTTAGATCTGGCTCTGGCAAAAGGCAAGGGGGGAAATAGCCCCGGCTAACTCATAGGAATGCACCCTCTCGGGTTCTTAAAGCACTGCCTTGTTAACAATGCAGGTCCATGTTGTGGCTTATGGATGAGATTGGTGACGTTAAAAGCATTACAGGCAGGCATGTTTACCCGCAACTTTGCTGAATGGGTGGTGGTGGGGGGTTATGGCTTCTGTAGAGGTATTTGTGTGCTTCAGATTATGCAGAGGTTTAGAGGCAATATCCGTTCTTTTTTTGAGGCACCCTAGGTATGTCTCATTTAATTGAAAACATCAAACTACACTCGAGTACTCCCTCTCGTTCACTCTCACAAATGCACATACACACGCACACACACACAAACACATTCTTTACACTGTGCCTTTTTTTCTTATTGAAGTTGTCTTATTGAACCTGCAGAAGCCAGCTTTTGGAGTATTCTTTTGGTTTACTTACTGTGACTCAGCAGATCCAGTCCTTTCCAATCACTTTTTCCAATAGCGTGGCTTAGACTTATATACTGTATATGGCTGAGCTGTCTGAACTGTGTCACATCATTCCACTTCTTAATGCCCCTTAGTAGAGAGCGAAAAATCAAAAGTAAAAGTTTTTGAATGGTTTGCAGTCTGCTGGGCTAGACACACACTCCTAACTTTGATAACACTGTGTACATTGTATTGGCCATTTTAGACAAATATTTGGAGAACTTTTGTTAGGAAAGACAACTCAGTTTTCCACCATGGTTCATACTGTACATGTTGTACCTTAACAAGTTCATATGAAACACATAATTTTCTCTCTCTGGTGTTACAATAATGTCATCTATGTGTCCCTTCACCCCAAGGGCCACTTAGGACAAAGCACAGAAGTAAAAGACAGTACAGTAATGTCCATAACTATGACTGATGTCTGCTTTTCTTTCCTTCCCTTATGCCTGACAGTATACTGATGTGTGTGTGTTTATAGCCCCTTTGTCATGCTCCGAGGGCTTCACGGAGCTGGGCTACTACAATGGCTCTGTGTCTCAGACGGATTCAGGCTTCCCCTGCCTGAAGTGGACTGAGTTTCCCGACTATGTCCTGCAGTACCCCGGCAGAGGATTGGGAGACCACCGCTTCTGTCGCAACCCGGACCGGGAGTCCAACCCCTGGTGCTTCTACCGGCAGAGTTCAGGAGCCATTGGCTGGGCTTATTGTGACTGCCACCAGGGTAAGAGCCTGTCGATAGGGGTGAGGGTCTTCAGTAGCTTTAGATCATCTGCTTATTGTGTCTGTCTGTATGTTAATGGATAGCCGGCTCTGATCTCCTTGACAAGGTCACGTGTCTTTTCTGTTTGTGTGTTTTAAAAAAGGAGTCTCTGTGTGCAAAGGATCACCAGAGATGATCCCCTCTGTTTTCCAGCCATCAGTCAAGGGCTGCTGTCACGGGGTCTTATGCAAATGCATGAGTGAGAAGGACCATTTGTGTATGTGTGTCTGTGTGTGTGTGTGTGTGTGTCTGTGTGTGTGTGTGAGAGAGAGAGAATGGATGTGTGTAGGTGTGTGTGTATGTGCATGTGTTTGTTTGTGTGTGTGTGTGGTAGTGGTGGTGGTGGGGGGTGGTCAGGTCAAGGTCTTATATGTATATGTGAGTGTTTTGTGTGTGTGTGTGGGTTTGCGTGAGAGAGAGAGAGAGTCTAGATGTGTGTGAAAGACAGAAAATGAGTGTGTGTGTGTGTGTGTGTGTGTTTGTCTGTGGCAGGGCCTCCCTGTGGGACTTTGTGTGGCTACATGGCTCTGGGTTCCTCTGTCAGCACCTGGCTCTGTGGGGCCGAGAGGGTAGAGGTGCCGCTGATGACGAGTGCTGGGCTGCATCTGTGCTGTGTTTGCTCTGATTATCCTGCTCTCAGTCTCCTAAGCATTGTCTCTTTCAGACCGGATATTTTAAAAAGGAGCTGTTGACTGATTAAACGATTGTGTGTGTGTGTAAGTGTGCATTTGTGTGTGTCTCATCTGTGTGTTTATCATTTATTTTGTTTATTTGTGTATGCTAATCAGCTTCTTTACCCCGTCTGAACTCTGCAATAAGACACAAAGCAGCAAATCAGTCGGCTCCACTGTTATCCCAGAGTAATCAGAGTTTGTTGAATTTCTGGTCTGTGCTCTGTTGGTTGTATACCATTGACTATTGTGTGTGTGTGTGTATGTATGCGCGTGTGTATGTGGGACAGAGTGAGAGCGAGTGTGTGTGTGTGTGTGTGTGTGCGAGTGAGTGTTTGTATGTGTGTATGTGTGTTTGTATTTCTGCAAGAGTGAGACAGAAAAGGAGACAGGTGTCCCATCTGACTCTCCTGATAACACACACAAACACACACACTTCATCTTACAGCCTGCCTGTTCATTCTCCTCATGCTTCTTCCTCCTTTCCTCATTCAGGCTCAGCCAGACTGGTGGGAGGTTCGTCTAAGAGTGGCCGCCTGGAGGTGTACCTGAATGGGCAGTGGGGGGCTGTGTGTGACACTCACTGGCTGGACAGAGACGCCAGTGTGATATGCAGACAGCTTGGCCTTGGGTATGGTGTAAAAAAAAGGCTAGATAATATAAAATAATAATAATAAAAGCAAGCCATGGTTGAATACCTCTTCAAACTGTATTATTATTCTCAATGAAAGATTTAGTCCAGAGACCTAGACTCAGTCTAAATATTGACTTGAAGTTGTGTAAGCCGGAAAAAAAAAGATGTGGTTCAATTCTTCTCTTGTCCACAGGGAGATAGGCACGGCCCTGCAGCACTCTTACTTTGGCCCTGGTTCCGGACTTTTCCACTATGAGCGCCTCGGCTGCCACGGCAATGAAAACTCCTTGCTGGAATGCCGGACCAGGAAGTTTATTTCTGGGGATTGCAACCATGGCAATGAAGCAGGGGTTGTGTGTGTAGAGCCTGAAGGTAAGGATGTTGAATTTTAACACACACTCCAACACATGTATTTTAAATTGTATAAAATCACAGTCTTTATTTATATCCAGGTTATGAGAGAAGCTAAGGGTCAATGCACAGATTTAGCACAGGTTTTATACTGTTGCTGGCCTGGGCTGGGTGATAAACACAGGCCAACACACATTTTACTGCTCTGCTCTGAGTGATTAAAAAAGAAAACATCACAGTTGACAATGACGTCATGTCTCATTGAATGACACACACACACACACACACACACACACACACACACACACACACACACACACACACACACACACACACACATCCACCAGCACCTGTCCTGTACATTGTGGTGCTCGGGCATTCTTGTCCTCTCTGGCACCCCTCCATACCCGCAGGGGCTTGTTTCTTTTTTCAGCTACGCCTGTGTATGTACTTCAACAACATACCTCCCTAGCCCAGTAGGGCAAGAGGAACCTCAGAGGAACCCAGAAAGGGGTGCTCAACCCCTTTTAGACCTGAATGTTCTCTCTCTATCCCTCTCTCAGTCACTCACTTGCGTTCACACTCTGTGTTCTAACAGAGAATTCCTAACAGCCCAAATCAGTGGGAATCACGGCAGTGTGAGTGCCGTGTGCTGCTCCCTGTGTGTGAATCGTCACTGAGACAGTTCATCACTGGTATATTTAGCATGTGTGCTGAATAATTCAGTCAGAAACATTAGGAGGGAGAGGTCTATATGAGAATACTAAGGTCCTGCACTTGGGGAGGGGGGACTGGGGGGTTGGTAATAGTCCCAACAGAAACCCCTCAACCCTCCACCCCCCCACCCTACTGCTAAAAACACACACTTCGCTTTGAAGATACCATAAGTAGAAACTGCATCTAAGTGATCCACTCAGGTTCTCTGCCCACCCCACACAACCTCTCCCCACTGCCATCCTGCTCTCATCATACTTCACACGCATTGCTCACATAGCTGTTCTCACAAAGTTCTCAGGTAACCAGCTCAGCTCACCGCCCATTGGCAGAGGAGGATGTTGACTCTTGAATATTTGGTCATTTTATGTTGTAAAACTAATATTGTGGTCATGCATGTAGTTTTTACATTCCTGATGACATGCCCACTTGACACGGCCACGGCCAGGCCTCTCCGTTCTTGTTTTATTGTGGCCCTTGGTGAAAGTTGTTGCTGTTTTATCTTGTCCTGTTCTTCATAAACTGAAACAATTGTGGTAAATTTCCTCTGTGATTGTGCAACAGTTTCTAAGAAATTATTTCCATTTCATGTTTAGGCAATGGCGCCCCCTTGAGGCTAGTTGGAGGTCTTGAGGATTTTGAGGGCCGTGTGGAGGTGTATCACGCTGGGAAGTGGGGCACCATTTGTGATGACCAATGGGATGACATTGACGCAGAGGTGGTGTGCAGGCAGCTAGGCCTTGGGTGAGCATGGACCTCCATTCTTCTCTCCAGGGTTTTTCCACAGTATTAAAAAGTCTCAAATTTAAAAATATGAATTGAAGGCCTTAAAAAGTCTTAAATGTAGAGAAATATTGTGCATTAAAAAGTATAACCTATGGATTCTACAAATTCCACTTCAAATCCCACAAGCCTGTGCATTTTTTTTGTCATGTTAATCTAAAATTTCAATCATGATAGTATAATGTATAAAAAGGTCTTAAAAAGTCTCCAATTTAAGTCATTAAAACCTGCAAAAACCCTGGTACGGGTTAACAAGTTTAACATCTGTGTCACTGTTTTTACCCTTTTTGTCCACCTAGTTTCAATTTTAATGACAATGATGCAGAATGATGTTGACTGAATCTCCCTTCAACCCTAATTCCTGAACCCTCAAAGATTTAACTGACATGAATCTACTTCATAATTGGTTGATTCATGCCAGTTAAGTCTTAGGTCTTAGGGTTAGGGAGAAAGACACTAAGATTCAGCCACAGAATGAAGCACCACTAAGCCTCTTCGATCTGGTCCACCCTGCCATAGAGCATTCACCATCATCAATTATTTACTGTTTCAACTTGCAGGACTATAAATGTTGAGTGCTCTTGCAGTAACTCTCAGCCTTTGCACGGAAACTCTGTATGCTCCTGCTGTCCTGCTAGGAGGACAGCCTTTATTTATCCTTCCCCCAGTCTGATGGAGAGAGAACTTTATCAATATAGATAAATGAGAGGCATGAATGATTGATGGTCAGTGAGCAAGAGGGAAGTCATGGAATGTGCTCAGCATATAAACTCACCGGCCTTTTGCCACACTGAAGCTTTGTGTGTCTCATAGCAAGGAGAAAAGGGCTTGAATGCTCTTCCTCTTCCCTTTCTCTCTCTATCTCTCTCTCACCTTTTCTCTCTCTCTCTCATTCAATCTTTCTCCACCCTCCTGTCTGTCTTTCTCTGCTAAATGCCAATCTTTATATCTCCAATAGAATACATAAAATGTTGGCCCCCATCAATCACATTTTATACACCCCATGCCCATCACTAACACTCTCTACTTAAAAGTCATCTAGTGCTAATTAACCACCAGCGACATATACACTATGTTTCATTCTCACACTAATGCTTACATTAAAGGCCAGTATTTAAAAACCTTACCAGTGAAGCAGGGAAAGAGAGGTACTGTACAAGGGCACACATAGAGAAATGACATTTCTGAGCAAATGTGTCTACACAGACAGACAGTGACTCAATCCTGCACTGGCCTTGTCCTAATTTTCTATCTCCCCCAGTCATCAAAACCTCATTGTCTTGACAGCTTTCACAGTAAAAGTATGGGACATTGGCTATATATAGCAAACCATTAAGCATTCAATCAAATAGATGTTTTACTTTTGCCTTCCTGCAGTATGTCTGTGGCTCCCGGGAGGGACTGTTTTTATTAGGGTGTTTTTCTGTGTGTGTGTGTGTGTGTGTGTGTGTGTCTGTGTGTGTGTATGTACTCACACAGAGGTGTGGCCAAGGCCTGGACCTGGGCCCATTTTGGGCAGGGCAGCGGGCCCATCCACTTAGATGGGGTTCAGTGCACAGGAAATGAGCTGTCCCTGGAGGAGTGCCCTCACGGAGGATGGGGCCGGCACAACTGCGACCACATGGAGGATGCTGGGGTGTCCTGCAACCCCTACACAGGCAAATAAACAGAGAACACATGTGCAATATGTAAACCTATGCAATACAGTAAATGCACAAAATAATGTAATATATACTGTACTCATTGGTTACATTTAAGGTTTTAACAAACTCATAAATATGATATGACATTATATAATATGATATGATAATATGATATTTTTATTAGTTAAAAGTTGAGATGTATACTAATTTTAGTATGGGCCTAATAGTCAGAGGGCCGAAATGATTTTTCCCAGTAATTTGATTGATTGACAGCTAAAAGGAAGCTATTGTTTTCAGATGGAGTTGTGAGACTGGTTGGGGGGGACAGTCCCTGGGAGGGACGTCTAGAGGTCTACCACTCTGGGGACTGGGGCACGGTGTGTGATGACAGTTGGACAGAGCTCAGTGCCCAAGTGGTGTGCCGACAGCTTGGCTTCAGGTACGCCTCCAGGCAGCCGTGGTTATAGTGTTTGACCTCAGAAAGTTCATTTATTTTGATTTTACCAGAAGAAATGCAGCTATGTTGTCTAAACACATCACCATATGACCACAAATTGTTTTTTGAAAAAAGTTTGGTTGAAGGGAGATTCATTCCTCACAGTGATTCTTGACAGAACTGCAACCTCTGAAAGTTAGCTACTTTAGGTCAAAGTTTTCTGTATTGAATCAAGATGCTTAAAAATAATATAGAGGCACAGCAACATGATTTAATGTGAGATGGTAAAAATGATTACCATTAAATACGGCAAGATGATTCAAAATGCCTTAGCTGTCATGCAAATTGTAATACTGCATTTGACCACCAGGGGGCTAGCTGAGTTGGTGCCAATCAGAACTTTTGGTGAGGGCTCTGGGCTCATCTATCTGGATGAGGTGCGCTGCAGTGGCACTGAGGCCTCCATCCTGGACTGTGCCCATGCTGAGTGGGGGCGCCATGACTGTTCGCACTCCGAGGACGTGGCGCTCCGCTGTGATAGAGGAGGAGAGGCCAACGAGATCCCAGCAGCGGTGCCTCTGTCAGGTAGATAAGAAAGATGGCTGTGGAGAGAGAAAGAGACTGAGAGAGAGACAGATAGAGAGAAAGGCAGAGAGAAAGAGAGAGAGAGAGCAGCAGCATGGAGAGCATGAAAAGGTTTGTGATTGTGCTGCCTCTTTAAAGAGACCCTAATTGGGCTCTTGTAGGTTAAGAGCAGATAATAATCACATGACCTCTGTGCTTTATGAATTGGTTATTGGTTGTTTGGTATTATGGTCCAGACTCCAGGTTCATCCCTTGTGGGATTCAACTGGTCTGCCAAATACATGGTGCAGTAACTTTGAGCTACCTATACACAGTATAGATATATAGTTTTTGCATTTGGTTCATGGTCCTCATATGTGATAAATTCAGTGTCTTTGAACTGACTGTATCTATAGACAGATAGTTTCTGACTTTTTAAGTCATAGTCCATTCAGTATTTTTGAGCTGACTGTCTATAGACAGATAGTTTCTGGCTTTTTAAATTATGCTTCTCATATGCGATAAAGTGCTCAATGTAAACCATCTCTCCGTTCAGTATCTTTGAGCTGACTGTAGGGATAGTTTCTGGCTATCTAAATCATGGTCCTCATACTGATTGTGATAAAGGTGATGAAGTTCAACCCTCTCTCCCTTTCTGCTCTGCCCCCCTGAGGTCCCCTGGTGAGGCTGGTTGCTGGCGAGAGCAGGAAAGAGGGACGCGTGGAGGTGTTCTTGAATGGCCAGTGGGGCAGCGTGTGTGACGACGGCTGGAATGACGTAAGCGCAGCGGTGGTGTGCCGGCAGCTGGGCTTCGTGTGAGTGACGAATGCCGTGCACCGACTGACTCGCTCAATCTTTCCATCTCCCTCCAGCTAGCGTGTGGAGACATCCTGTGGGAATGATCAGGCACACATGTGCACACACTGACTGTGGCCAACGTATTAAAGAGGAAAAACAAAAGGAAAGCACTTTGGCGGATGGAATATTGATTTCTCTCTGACTAGGGAGTTTAGGAGTCCCTGATTAACTCATACTTTCCAGGACATTCCAATTCTAGCAATCAATAACATCAGTTAATGCACAACATCTAGTTATTCATTTAGATTCATTTTAAAAACAAAATGCAAGTATATTCTTTCTGCCCCATCTGTCTTCCAGAGGGGTGTCCAAAGCACGCTCCATGGCCTATTTCGGGGAGGGCCAAGGTCCCATCCACCTGGACAACGTGAGGTGTACGGGCAAAGAGTCCTCCTTGGGTGAGTGCCAGGCTGATGGGCAGGATACCCATGACTGCCGCCACAGTGAGGATGCAGGCGTCATCTGTGACTATGTCACTGAGCTTGTGGGAGATGGTGCCATTGCAGCACCAGTCTGCGGTGTTAGGCCAAACACACAGCGTCGCAGGAGGAGGATCATTGGAGGGGATAAATCTCTCAGGTAAGCCCATGTTACCTAGATGCAAAGTATAAACCTCAATACATATACGGCCATATCAACATACAACTAACATTTTCTCAACTAGAAAAGTAAGGCCCAAGGCAATCTAGGGTCACTAACGCAAAACAAATTCCGGATCGCCACCAAAATGTAATCATCTTTTCCGTGTCCTAATACCAAAATGTCAAAAAATTTCATCCAAATCCATGCAGTACTTTTCAGGTTATATTGTACACAGACAGATAAACAGACAAACGCTGGCGAAAACAGTACCTCCTTGGCGGAGATAATAAAACCTAATTAACTGAATTAATAATATAGACTTTAGTGAACAAAACTTAAACCCGTTAATAAATGGAAATAAGAACTTTTTTGTGTTAAACTTTGCAGAGGGGATTGGCCATGGCAGGTATCCCTGTGGCTGAGGTCGCAATCAAAAGGGACTCACCCGCTGTGTGGAGCCACCCTCATCAACTCCTGCTGGGTGGTCACAGCAGCCCACTGCTTCAAGAGGTGCGGGGGAGACACCTGCTGGATGTATTAAAAATGCAGTCAGCAGTTGTGATGGGATTGTTCATATTTGCGCTGGATTGTGATTGGTTGTTTCTGGTTGGCTGGAACTGTTTTTTTGCTTGTTCTACTAATTAGACTCAAAGAATAGGATTGCATCAGATGTGTAGTCTGTACCTTTAAATGGAACACTGATGTCTAAACTTTTGGCTTGGTTTTACTGTTTGCCATATGCTACACTATAAACAAATATTTTGTGTTTTAGCTGATTCAGCTATGGTTTTTGCAAGTAACAAACAACAGAATTAAATTGTCCTGACAATAATGAAGGTTAAGTTTAGCTTGTCTTAATGTTGTTGTCCATTGACTGAAAACATATGTTGAAACAATATTGCTCCACTTATTGGGAGATCATATTGAAACCATCATTTTTAAATGCATTTTTAAACCCCCACCCCCAATGGAACACACCTGATTGAGCTGTTTAAAACTGTATGGAACATCTGGCAAGATAAATTGACATCAGGCCAGAATGAAATCCCACTCCAGGCAAGCTCTCCAGCAAGAGAGGGTCGGCCAAATCGGCTGCAGTCAATTTCATGTGCATTCATGCTCAGCACGGTGAGATTTTCCATGCCTCTTACCCTGTGCTGAATCTGTTTACCCTGCTGTTTGAGTCACTCCTATCTCCAGTGTGTTTGTGTTGGCGGGTCACACCTCCCATCCCCAACCCTCTCCAGAGGTAGCTAAGCTCAGTTTCGCTTGCTGTGTTTTTCTTTCTCAAGGAGCTTGGTTTTCTCACATGTGAACAATTCTTCTTTTTGCTGTGTCTTTCTCTCTCTCTTTCACTTTCCCAGGTTCGGCACTGATCCATCTCGCTATGTGGTGCGGCTAGGTGACTACCACACAGTGGAGCGGGACGACTTTGAGCGCAGCCTCACCCCTGAGTGCATCGTCATACACAGGAAGTACCGCAGCCAGGGCTGGGAGTACGACATTGCTTTGCTCAAACTCAAGGGCTCAGAGGGCACCTGTGTGGCCTTTAACCCCCACACCAACGCCGCCTGCTTGCCGGCCCTTAGTAATAAAAAGGGCAAAAGGCCGGCAGCTTGCGTCATCACGGGCTGGGGAATCACAGGTACTGAGGTGGATGCATTAAATATATTTCACATAGATTTCACACAGAAATTGTGAAGCGGTGCTCAAGTGAAAATGAGCTGTTTCTGAAGAGCATTGAAATTGAAATTGAGAATGGTAGGTCATATTGCCATGATCTTACTTTTTTGTGATGATCTCTCTCTCGGCTTTTAGATTCCGAGTACTCCCGTACACTTCTGCAGGCCTGGGTTCCCCTGCTGCCCTCTTGGAAGTGTAAGAAGCGTTATGGCACCCGATTCACCAGCCGCATGCTATGTGCGGGCAGCCTATCAGACCGGCGGCGTGTGGACAGTTGCCAGGGAGACAGTGGTGGCCCACTGGTGTGTCAGGACGAGGGTGGGCGCTGGGTGCTAACGGGGGTTATATCTTGGGGTCATGGTTGTGGCGACCCGACCTATCCTGGTGTTTACACCCGAGTCAGCAGATTTCTGCGCTGGATTGAGAAAGAGACCCACAGCTCTGCAAAGGTCTCCCGGGGTGGTTGATGCCACAACCTGGCCACTGTGTCAGGGGAAACTGGGGTTTTGGGCAGGGAGCAACTGGGTGTCTTTTTCCTGCTGGGCATATACTTCATACTGCTTCACCTCCCTCAACTTCTCTTCTGTCTTTCTCATCACACCACGTTGAACACACAAAAACACACACACACAAAACACCGATTTCACAGATGTCAGATTTCCAAAATGAAAAAGACATTACTAGCATGGATGTGGATAGGTAACAACTGTTGCACTAAATGGGCATGATCCCAGTACCATAAGAACAACAGCAACAACTTAAACATCTGTTGATGATTTGCACAAGCTTGCAGTCCCAGAGGTGTCATTCGCTGGTGTGGGGTTGCATTTCTGTCCGTCAAGGGTCAAGAGGAAGTTGCACACAGGCAGTAAGACGGTGAACTTGCGGCTTTAAAATAGCTCCATCCACATTCCTGCTCTGCATGTATCCCCGAGCTATCTCTTGCCATATGGTCCATCCCTGTCCAAGCCCCAGGAGAGACTTGATACAGCCCTTTAACTCAGATGCTTCTATCTTGCAGTGCTTAGATCTATGTTTCTGTGTGTCTGTACTGTGGTTTTGTCCTCTTTCTGTCTGTTGTAAAACAAAGTCAATGTCCTTAATGGGATAAGAAGACACTGTGGAAAGACCGCTGGTGCCGTCTTGATACATGCTGTTCAACTGAATGTCAATGCCAAATATTGTATATTTCATCATATTTATTTTCTGGACATATAACATGCCTCAGGACTATAAGCCATTATAGTGTTTAATATGAGGGTTCCAAACTTGAAGTACATTTGTTCCTTGTTTTGTCTTGCACTCGGTTGCATTCCATATAATTTGCACCTGGGTAGTGACTATAGCACTATCTACAGTGTCTATTTCACTCTCAGACTACAACCTACTACAATAATGCTTTATTATTCCAAACAAAAGACACAAAATTCCAGCCATTGTAAGGAAATTCAGACTTGACTTTTTAAAGGAGGCTTTTGTTGATGAACTGGTACAGAGGCCTGGGAATGTTACTTTGTGGTAAACATGCCTGCCTAGGGCAGGCAGAAATGCTCTCATCAATGTCTTGCGGGACAATGAGCAGGCATACATACATACATTTCATTAAGTAGTATCTTGTGGCTTGTATTTAAGGTCGTGAAAATGCATGATAATGCCTATGTTTTATTGTACTTTATTGACCTTAAAGGTCAGCAAACCATTCATCTATTTGGTTTCTTAATATGATATGATAAGATCGTGGATATTTTCTGGTACAAGAATGTTACGTTGAACAAAGAAATGGTGTGTGCTGTTCTTCAGTGTCACTTTAAATGCAATTCTAAAAGGTCAAATGTGCCATACAAGTATGCATTCTAGATCATCCTGTAGTGATTTTTTGTCATGTTCAGAAATGGGCTTGGATGAACTACGAGCTCAAAATTCACAGATTTAACTTGAAATTTGAAGAAAAAAAAATCTATGCGTGACAGGCTTCATCCTGCTATTTGTTAGAAGAGGTAATCGTAAAATCTGTAACACAAAACAGTCTGAAATGGAGGCACAATTTCTGCAGTGTGTTAACAAAGCCAAAGCTGAAAACAGGAGGAAGTAAGGCACGAGGCCAGGAGTCAGTATTAATAAATCAGATGGAGGTGTCTCGTTTAACATCTTTTCACCTGTCTAGGTTACATTAAGACAATCAGAATTGTCTTGGTTTCTGAATGGCCATTGCTGTGGTGCCAAACTCCCCTGTTCTCTTGTTGTAAGTGTGCCATCTCATTAAAACCATGGTTCAACCATATTAAATGTATATTGTGAAATTTGCATTGTGTTTTTTGTCCATCAAAATAGTTTGATATTCAGTATTTCACTGAGTGGGATCTATAGGAAAAGAACAATAAATCTAAGACCGAAAAGTTTAACCCTTTAATCTACTCCTAAGCCAAGTTTTCTCTTTCGATAACCTGCTTACTAAAAATAACTTGATTTCTCTCTACCCCTGTCTGTCTAAACTCTGCACTGAGAACTTAATACAAAGAAGTCATGCCCTCTCAACAAAGCAGCTTTGCAATGAAAATCATTCTTTGTCTAGGACTATAATGATGCAATTTGCTAATTATAAATGAACGGTATCTCATTCAGTATAATTATTCTTTGGGCTGTAAGATGCATACTTTTTGCTAGCTGTCATAACATTTACATTGCTTATTACATTGTAATTATAATTTAATTATTATACCAACTGTGCCCCCTAGCAAAATTATGAGGAACTACATGCCTTGACCACTCTTCAACAACAGAGGGAAGCATTAATCTGACAGGGAATAATAGGCAAATGGCAGTAAATCTAATTGAACAGAAATCAATGTAATTATGAGTCATCCGGGCCTTGTAATTGCACCATAGATATGCTGAGTAAGGTGGGTGCCTTTGATGCCTTCATATATTGAGATTACTGACAGGCCCATAGAACTGTCAGGCAGAAATGTGTTAAAAACAACTTTTATTTTAAAGTCAGTCAGGGTGTTTGATGACTTGTCAGTGCCTGTGGCAATAACAAAAGGGGAAAAAAACAACATTCGCACACTTGATCCACATACCGTAGTAGTCTTTGTCCTTGATAGGGCACATACATATCACCATCTTGCCAAAATGAACAGCACAATATAATCAGATGAGGACATCAAACATTTAAACATTTTTCCTTGCAAAATGAAGTTAAAAGTTAAATTATGCTAAAAGTCAATATCTCCTCATCCCAACAGCCACAAATGACAAATCAGGCCTGTTATGGCAGATGGCAGCCATATAATTTAACTGTTCACATGGAAGTCATTCATGACTTTGAACTGGTTTACACTGAAATATGATCTTCAGCAGGAACCTAACCTATCCTTAGTGTCATAGGACTAAGGCCTAATAGAGGACCCAAGTCACGGCCTAGAATGTCTGTTGGCTCAGTATTTTGAATTTAAAAACTAACAGCAATGAATAAGGGTGCCAAACACACATCAAATGTCAATGAATTAAAATAGCTAAATAGACAATCTTTAGCCATTCACAAGTTCTGAAATTGTCTGTGGCTAAAATGTATTTAAGGCAGTTACATCTATAAATGCCTATTTATTATTTACAATTGATGTTGTGCATAAACGCAAATTACATAATTAACACATTTTCTCCCAAAGAATAAAAAACTAGCCAAATTCTGTCATATTACTTTTGAATAAAAGTAAACAAAAAACAACACAGTAACAATACAGCACCTTGTAACTTCAAGGGTCTATTCAGTTGATGCAGATTTAAGGTTATTTTGTTTGAGGACAAAGCAAGCTAAGCTACCTTTTGATTATGTTGACAGGACATGACATCAGCTTAGAATCTGAATTTATTTATTTAAATAAAGCCCCGGATTTTCTTGGTGTCTAAATCAGGAAGATTATATTTTCTCGTAACAGCAATCTAGTATTATTCCGAAATGTTGCCAAAATCTTGAGATTCTAAACCACAGACTACCGAACGGCAGCGACTGCAAGGCGGAAGTTGGGATCAGCTGATAGAGGATACTCCACTGAAGCTTACGAGTGCTGGAGAGCCATCTTCCCTATCGGAGAGAGAACGAGAGTGAAGGGGGGACCGAGGACACAATTTGGGGATCCCGGCTTCTTTCGGTGGCACAAAGGCAGTGCAGGAAACCGGCACGGACACTGTTGTAAATCTGAAGACGAGACCGTTTTATTCATGTCAAGACAAGGATGTGACGGGAACTTGTGGAACATCGACCGAACGAAAGACGAGCTTTTAAAAATACAAAGGAAGAGAAATACAAGAGGGTAAAACATTAACGTTAGCATACGTTACGAAAATTGTGCTTTGACAATTAAATGATGTATGTGTATCTTTGTTTAAAACTTAGGAAAATAGCATTATTTACTTTGCTCTCTTCAGGATGTACTGACAATAACGTATACATGTCAGTATAAAGAGCGAACCGTTTGTTTTCAGCAACTACAGTTGGGGGTATTGGGTAGGATTATGACCATTGGTTTTCTCAGCGAAGGGTTTTAATGCACAGTTATTACATCTAATCACCCTAACATACGTAAAGTCAAAGTGGAGATTAATTGACGTCTGATGGCAGTCTGGATTGACAAGTATTGTATTTGTGTTTACCAGGCTAGCTAACCAGCCAACTATTGGCTAGTTTAGCTAGCTAGGCACCTAGCTCGTTTCTGTTATGTTTAGCCTGTAATGGCCATGGCGAAGGCTACCGCTAACTCTCCTTTCACCAGTACTGTAAAAGTTTCCGCATACATAGACAATCAAAATACAGAAGTATTTATTATACATTCTTATAGATTAGTGAAGAAAGAGGACACCACTATAGGAAAAAGAAGAGACAGTTTACATTGAAGGTACTAGCTAGCTGGCTAACTTGGCTAGCTTTTGAATACACTTTCAATCGAACACAAGGCAGATCAGCTTAACTCAGCTGAATGAAGAACCGTTTTGTTTGGTTATGGTGATCCAATGGACTGAAGTAATTTTCGCTCAGTTCATCTCCATAATTCATTACATATTTGTATGTCAAGTAATTGTCCTTTAGGCTTAAAGTATCAGCTGTCAAAGCAGTTTGACAACGGATAGAAAACATGTAAATTTAAAGGGGAAAGATGGGGGGTGGGGGTGACATTGCCTCAAGTCAGTATTTTAGCAGAATATCTCTCAGGGTACCTTTTAAGAATTTTCTTTTACTAAAGGAGCATGCAACTGTGTTTGACAACAAGGCATAATCTATGTACATTGCAACTTCATGAACTTTTTAAGTAGATTTAGTTTCTTCTCAATGTAGATGATTGGCTATTGTCTATGAAGATTTCGAGGGGTCAATTTTACATGCAACGTTACGGAGGTGTCTTGTTATTAGAAACATTAGCGTTTCAAAAAGTTGTCTTGATTAGGTAATGAATAAACCTTCAGTTTCCCTCGCCCTTCTTCGTCATGACATATGAAAAGAACAGATAATTATAACACGCATAAGCCTCGTTTCTAGAACAAACTCAAAATCAGAAGGACTTTAAAGTTTTCGTCGAGGGCTGTGGAGTTTCCTCCCTGCAGTGTTTTGGTTGTGATGTGACACCCCTCCCCCACTTTAAACTGGAGCCCACGGCAAGTGAGTCTCTCCCTTGCACTGTCAGTTGAAAGTTGTACTTTTTATTCTTGTGTCAAGGGTTCACAGTCCTTAGTTTGCAAAGTCGTACTCCGCGGATGTAATGGAACTAATGTTCGCGGAGTGGGAAGACGGAGAGCGGTTCTCCTTCGAAGACTCCGACCGGTTTGAGGAGGACTCGCTCTGCTCCTTCATATCCGAGGCAGAAAGTCTCTGCCAGAATTGGAGAGGGTGGAGAAAACAGTCCGCTGGGCCCAATTCTCCTACAGTAAAGATCAAAGGTGAGTTTAACAGGTAGTTATGGTGTGAAAGTAAGATTGAAGTAAAAAAAATGTGACCTTGTTATTTCCTTAAAATTGGTTTTGATTTTCTCTTGTGTAACTTCAAAAGAAACCCATAACCTACAGTCTTTTGAGATTGTTTCTCATGTGGTCAGCTTACTAAATTCTGAAAATGTGCCCATATACTGAAGATTTTATGAATTTCAGCCATGTTTGAAGTGCAGAATGGGCTAGTTTGATCTTATTGTCAGCCTTAGTTACACTTATTGACCTCCTGGTATTATGAGTCATTCACCAGAATGTGCATCCAACTGTTAAACTGAAGCTGTATAAATGGCATATTGCCATTGACACATCTGATTTTTTTCCCACTTTTGATCTCATCTGGACCCAAGCACAACTTCTCCTCACTGCCAGGATGTCTGTTTATTTACTGTTCTTGAATTCATCCTGCAGTCACCCGTAGAACAGAAGACAGAAGACTCTGTGGCCTCTTCACTTTGTTTTGGTTGTAAGAGCATACCCCCCCCCCCCCCCCCAGCCATTGTGTAATAAAGCCAGTCCACGGGGTCATCGGGTTGTTGAGATTCCTGGTGCCGTCTGAGACACTTTTGGAGTGGTCTGTCTGTCTGTCTCTCTCTCTCTGTGTCTCTCTGTCTGTCTGTCTCTCTCTCTGCATCTGCATAGGGAAGTTAAGACTGGACACTAGCGAGACTTCGCCTGGGTCCCGTAGCCTTGTTTTGGGGCTTAGGCATTAAAGTTGAAAGCTGACAGAACTTTGTACATATTAGTCTGCATGGGCACAGAGGCATTTCTTTGGAGACCCTGCCAGGAGAGAGGGAGCAGGTTGGTGGGGGTAGTGCTTGTGGGGGTGTCTTGGGGAAAGGGAGGCCATGTGTGGTAGTGTTTGGACTGAAGGAGCGGTGGGGGTTGGGTGGTGCCCGTGGCTGTAAAAAGAGCTTTGTCTTATGCAGGTCACTGCTTTAGAGCAGGGGATTTTGGTTAGGCAACAACCCCCCGTTTTTTGAATCTGCATAATACTACTGATCTTGCACAGCAGACTTAACCAGTCGCCAAAGCCCATCCTCCCTTTTCCTTCAGTTTTACTCCAGAACTGTGTATAACACCCTTCCAATAGTCTGGGAACAGAGGCAGTCCTGTTATTTAAGACCTTTGTTACTTGCCACACATCTGGCAGCAGTGTACCATTTTTCTTTTTTTTCTCCCAAAATTATTTTTCACTGTTCATGTTGAGAGTTTTGCAGTGATGAGTTGCATGAAAGACTGACATGCCTTGCATCTGAGACTCTCAGCTGTGTTTCACCTTTTCAGAACTCAACAAAAACCCAGCTGCTAGATGGTCCTCATGCCGTACTGTCATTGGTCAGCCTGCATTTAGTCACTCTATGACTGACTGTGACTGCCACCTGACTCACTGAACATCCGGGTCCCCCTGCAACTAATGACTGACTCACACACCCTCTCTTTTTCTCTCTCTCTCTCATACACACACATACACACACACTCATGTATCTCATACACACACGTGCAAACACACTTGCAGAGAATAGTCCCATGTAAGCCCTATGCTGTAAAGACCAGGTGTGTCTGTACAGCAGCTGTTGATAAGTGTTCAGTACCCTGGGGCCTGTCTTTACCATGCTACCTCATTGAACTACACAGTGAAAGCTTTGAAAGCGTGAAAATATTACACAGTTACACATTACACACTTTTAAAAAACACAAGGCCTCCCAATTTACTACTGTGGCCTCTTATTCATCTATAGGGCTCCCCTGAAGTTGACCTGCATGTCACCGTCAGCCAAAATGTAAAGATGCCCACAGGCAGGAGCTGGCAGTAGGGGGGCTGCCAAACACAATGCCAGTCATTGAGGCCCAGCTGCCCTGTCACATTCATGGCTGTTTTCAGAGAGTAGGGCCTCAACTCTTCTGCGTGGAGAGAGGTGTCAGTTGAGGACACTTTGTCTGGGAGTTGCATGACTCACATAGCTGTCCCGCTTTAGGGAGGCATTCAGTGCGTTTATACGGGCAGAGTGTGACGGCGATAAGTTTACAATTTCATTTCATATGCTTTGATTTCGATGTCATAATTTTTTTTACAAACACAGGGCCTTACCTGTGTAGGAATCATCTTGAGGTCAGGTTTGATCTCATGGCAGATAAATGAAGCACACTAGTATTCCCTTTCTTCTTTACTGTATTCAAAAACCAAGATGGTTAATTCTTTTTTCCAGTTTAATTCTTTCTCCATACTTTGCATGTAGTTTTTTTGTTGTTTTCAGATAACTGTTCTTTCGCCCACGTGTCTTTTGTCCTCTCCAGATGATGCATAGCCTTGTCCCTCAGATAAGTCTGCATTGATATTACCACCCATGGTCTGTGTGTGACCTGAAATTCAAGTGCCTGTACTGAAAGAAGGCCATGGAATGGATTGCTACGCTGTTGCCTCATCTAATTATACAAACCCCCACCCCCCCTCCCTTCTTGTAGTCTTTGTGGCGTTTAAGGGGTCCTCAACACACATATGTCTGTGTATACAGGGATGTCTGGTTGTCTGTACATGCAGGCTTTCTGGGATTTGCTATGTTTTAACTTTAATTCACTCATCACTCAGTTGATGGCACTTAGTGAGATTGGAACTATACCTGAAAAAAAGAAATGTGTTTTTATAGCTGTGGTCCATTTTTTTTTTTTGTGTGTGTGTGTGTGTGTTTTTGGAGTCACCGGTTGCTCATTCACTTGCTGGCTGCCCCACTCTGTCTCGGGAGCAGGAGGTCATTTGAGTCCATTTGAGTGTCTCAGGAAACCCAAGCCCTTCCGGGGCCTGCCGGGGCTCGGGGAGGAGGGCGCTTGGAGTGGGTTTGGCAGCTGTCCTGATCCCCTATCCCTCTGTGATGTCCATCATGAGGGAAGCAGCTGGTGCTAGTCGTACTCCGATTGACTGTGAATCCGCAGGACCATCCATTTAACAGACTCCATTGCCCTCCTCCTGCCCAGGCCCCCAATCTGTAATGAATTCATCTAAATCACTGTTGAGTGGGATGATAAATGGTACTATTTAGCC
Organism: Tenualosa thibaudeaui; assembly: GCA_027481765.1. Lineage (NCBI taxonomy): Eukaryota > Metazoa > Chordata > Actinopteri > Clupeiformes > Clupeidae > Tenualosa > Tenualosa thibaudeaui. The sequence goes on along the minus strand of JAIFZK010000012.1, from coordinate 5,209,486 downwards.
AACTGAACCTCAAGCCTAATATAGAGAGAGGCAGGCCAGGGGTTGAAAGAGTGTGAGTGTGGTTGTGCTGGAAAGTAGAAACCATTAATTCTTTTCTCATGTGGATTGTGTTACAAAATCAAAGGTGGTGATTGAATTTATGGACTTTTCTAGCTGCTTGTAGTACAGTACATAATGAAAGTCATGCTGCTTTTATGACTCATTGCATATTTATCAAGTCTTTCTTTTTTTTGTTTTTCATTCTCTCATTCATTCAGATGGTCAAGTAATCCCTCTGGTGGAGCTGTCTGCCAAGCAGGTAGCGTTTCACATCCCGTTTGAGGTGGTGGAGAAGGTTTACCCCCCAGTGCCAGAGCAGCTGCAGCTCCGCATCGCCTACTGGAGCTTTCCGGAAAATGAGGAAGACATCAGGTGGGGGTGGAACCTTTCGGTTTCTTCACCGAAGGAGTTTGTTGGTGGCTTTTTATATAAAGTGACTTATGGCTGTTTGCAGAAACAAACATACAGAGAAAAAATACACTGGGGGGATGATTGTAATTGTCAGTGACGTCATCTGGACATCTGATCACATTCTCTTGACCTGCTATAGTCTGTGTCCTGGCACATTGTTTATAGTAGTTTACATTAATGCTGAGCAAGAACAGGGTAGGTGGAGAAGCCATTTCACCCTGACCTATGACCCTCCTCCCTTTGTCTCTCTGCAGGCTCTACTCCTGTTTGGCCAATGGGAGTCCAGATGAATTTCAACGAGGGGAGCAGCTCTACAGGATAAAAGCCGTGAGAGATCCCCTGCAGATTGGTGAGTGTATTACAGTCATCATGACCCTCACACAAATGGCAAGGTTCAAAATAATATAGCCATAGTCATAGTTTGATTATTTTGTATTTCAACAGTACAAGGGCCTTCATACCCCAGTGTAGTTTTATCACAATTCTTTGTTTAGTAGCACAATTTGTCAGTTTACAGTGGGAGTGTGAACAGATTTTGAACAGGATGGGATTAATTTAATGTTCTTAAACTTTGCCCACTTTCACACTCCCAGTTGTTTTTTTTCCCAAATCCTTTGAAGTCCTGACTTCAAATGTGTAACAGGTAACTCACAATTGAAATATAAACCAAGATTTAGTGTAAAACAGTCTACTCCAACACTCAGTACTTCAAAGGCATCATGTTCTGTAGTTAATATACTAGCTAGGAGCTACCTGTGCAATCATTTAATTTATAGAATATGCCCGGATCACTGTTTTGTAGTGCTTACAGTTCTAGCAGGCTAGCTCGCTCGTTTCTGAATGGATTTTCATCATCTGCACATAGTCATCATCACTGAAATGTGCAGATCCCTGTACCCTTTGCTTGAATGCCACTCAAATTTTCTGTAAGAAAACACTTTCATATTTGTTGTCTCTATAAAAAACAGCAAGGACAAAATAACATAACCCAAAAAACAGTCACAACAATGTCCTTGGGACACTTTAACCTTCAGAGAGAGAAACTGTACAGTAAGTCAAGGAAAATCACATATCGTCACACACGTCTGCATTTCACTTTCATGATCACAAAGGACATGTTGCTTCTTGTCAGAAAAGGGCAGCTAACTGTCAAAAGCAAGACAACACCCCCATAAAGCTGCCTCTCTCTCTATCAACTTTAAGCAGATTTCTCTCTCTCTTTCTTTCTTTCTTTTTCTCTTTTTCTTTCCCTTTCTCCTACTCTTCACATGACTTCATCCTCTCTTTCTCTGGCCCGGCGCCTGTCATAGTGTGGTATCGTGCTTGTGGTGAGTGGAGCCAAGTTTATCTGGCTTTATTGCGCTGGCAGAGTGCAGGCCCAGGAGGGAGCCGATAGCGTAGAGAGGTCTCCCGACCTCCCGGCCTCCCGGCTCAGGTTTCCCTGTGTCATTGTGATGGCCCTGCACGCATCTTAACAGTGGAGTTATTCTGGGCCCAAGCCGCCTTTGGCAGGGAGCTCTATGCAAGAGGAGAGCAGCCGGCTCCGGCTACAGCTCCGACCCCGACACCGCAGCATCAATGGGGCCAATTGTTGGGAGGGACTGGGCTGAGCCCCAGCTCGCCTTCCCACAGCTGGCCGAGGTTGGGGTGTGGGCCGGAAGGTGGCTTAGTCGGGGGGGTTGAGGGGGATGCGCTGGCCGAAGTCTGACCCCACTGCCTGCGTGGACGTTCACGACCTGCTTACTCCAAATCACTAAAATCTGCAGAAAATAAACAGCTGAACTTGCCAGTAATGAACCACGCCAGAGCTTGCCATAATCATGCTTATTATTGAAATAAACAGACATAATCTGTATTAAATAACCAGACCAGATCTTGATAATTGTGGCTATTTATTGACACAACTAGCAGTTGTGCAGTTGCTCTTTTTGCTTAAAAGTTCATCTGAAATGTTTGTAAGATGCAGTTATGATACCTGTAGATCTGTAGTACCCATGAATAAAATTATGTAACATGGTGTGTAGTGACTAATAAATATTACTCATTGATTACTCTTCAGTCATTCCAGACTGAGACTCTACAGTATGCCTGTGACAGATGCTGAGGGCCCCCCCCCCTCCCTGTGTGGCACTCGGCCTCAACACGTTTGCTCATCCAGATTATTCCTGCTCAGGTTCCAGAATGTCCTGGGATTACGGGCGGTTTAGCTGCACTGGAGTAAAGGGAGTGAGTGTGGTGTCATGGGGCGGCAGCCTACATGTCCTCTGTTGCTGGTTAAGGCTCAAAAATATTCGGACAGGAGAGATTCCTATTGTAGTTGTTTGTTCAAGGTATCCTTTCAATGATTTCAACAAACAAAAAAGGAAATTAAATAAAAAAATTTAAACAAATCCAAACTACTCTTTTGTAAAAAATTACAAATCTTGACCATGGTCATATGAAAAAAAGCTCCAGTTGTAAAGGGAGAAGCCCTTATCAGGGATTCTCTTTTAAACATCACAGTGTCTTTTAGGAGTCTGACAGAAGTCTGATAGAATGCCAGCAGGACTTGAACAGAGCTGGAGTTTGTTGCCCATCTTCTCTAATGGGCCCAAGGTCTGTGAGGACTACAGACCCAGTAGAAAGGCTGCACATTTGTTTATTGAAGTTATTTGAAGCAGTGCATGTGGAAAATGTGACAGTTCGTATAATGAGCTGGCAGCAGTGATTGACAGCAAACATTCACAAATACCCACGGCCCGTGTTGCATAGCCTCTGTGTTGTAGGGTTCTCTCGCAGTCTATTTAAACAGCATGAATGGAACGCGTTGCAACATGAAAGTAGCAGGGGAGGTTGGAGTGAAGCTGGTCATACTAATAGCTCCTGTGGTCTCCATGACAACGAATGCGTAAACGAGGCCTGCCTACTACTGAGGTTGAGGAAGGATGTGTACTGGTCCTGTGTGACTAAGGGGTGTTTGGACTCCACTGCTGCCCAAGCATGCTCTCTGAAACCTGCAGCCTCTATGAATGACCTGCCTATTAATCCGTTCAAAAAACATACACATAGCTAAGATGCCAGCTGGGATCAGTGTAAGAGGGCTGAAATGCCCTTCGTCTCCCAGGGGCTGTGTTATATGCTTGTTTCTTGTCCCTGCTTGTCCCTCTCCTATGATTTTACAAGGGGGGAGGTTGTGCGAAACAAAGTCTAGGAATCGTAATGGACTATAAAAAGTAGACCCTGCAAAGAACCGAGCCTCTGTTCTATTTTGCGGGACTTTCCTGTGCCTACCAGAGCCGTGTCCAATCCAATAAGCGTAGTCTATTAATCTCTCAGAAAATACTGAATGTCACCTCAAAGCTGTGCTCATCTGTTTCCTCCTCACTAAATCGCACACAGTGTGTGTTTGGGGGGGGGCCTTGGGCCTCGGTCCCTGACTCTGGGTCTGTGGTCAGTGAAATTGTGGAATTATTCACAGAGGGAAGCGGATAGGGAGAGGGAGGTGTTGGCTACCAGGTGAGAGGAGAGGTGTGAGTGTAGCACCAGGTTGAACGTGGAGCAGTGGGTCCTGGAGTATGTTACTCATATTCTTGCTGCTCCAACCCACCCCCTAACCTCTCTACTCTCTCTCTCCTCTCCTCTCCTCTGGCTTGCTAGCTAGCAGAACACTGGCTGTTATCCAGTGGGTAAAAGCTTTTTGCCAAAACCTCCCTACCCCTCCCCAGCCTACACACACATGCACTCACTCACACTCACACGCATCCAGTTTCATCTCCCTCTCATCTCCCTCTTTTTAGCTCATTTCTTCTTATTTGTGCTTGAAAGTAAAATCTCTCATTTCCTGTCTAGCTAGAAAGCCCCATAGCTCTGGAGTCTGTTGTGGGGTTACTAATAATATCATTACTACCACTTCCACAGAAACAGGGAAATGGTTTCCCCTCTGCAGAGCTGTCCCTCTTGTCTCTCTTGTCTCTCTTGTTTATGCTCCTCTCAGTGGGGGGAAATATGTGTGTGTGTATCTGTGCCTGTGCTTATGAGATGAGGCGTTGCATGGTGCAGTGTGTGTGTACGTACCAGAATTATTAGCCGTGTGATGACTGTGTGTGTGGCTGTTGTGTTGTTTATCACAGGCTTCCATCTCAGTGCCACCGTGGTGTCCCAGCAGTCCGGCCAGTCCAAGGGTGCCTACAACGTTGCAGTGATGTTCGACCGCTGCCGCATCACCTCCTGCAGCTGCACCTGCGGCGCCGGGGCAAAATGGTGCGCCCACGTGGTGGCTCTCTGCCTCTTCCGAATCCACAACGTGAGTGAAACCCCGCCGCCAGGAGGGGTGGGTGGGGGATGGGCAGGAGTGAAGAGTCTATAAAAGTATGCTTGAGGACCATCTCCTCTCCTGTCCTGTCTTGTTCTCCTCCTCCTCCTCCTCCACCACTCCCTCCTCTCTCCATGCACCCCCTACGCCCCCTTCATCTCTAGTGCTGTGAGGGTGGAGGAGTGGATCTGTTTTGTTCTGATAGCTCTCTGTAGGAGGCCCTCGGCGTGCCAGATACAGCACAGGCATCTGATGATGTGTCTGTGGGTGGGTGGCGCATTCACGCATGCTTGTGTGTGTCTGTGTGTGTGTGGTTTGCGTACTCCGTGTTTTCTGTGTGTGTAGGGGGTACGGTACGCTTATGAAATCAGCTACTCTGCAAATTCTTATTGAATTCCATTTTTGGACATTTTGAATAAATGTGTTGTACAGGATGAGATTTTAACTTTACTGAGACATTTGTGCAGATGTATTGAGGTTAGGCTGGTTTAAATGACAGCTTCAAATACATTTGGTTGTTGGATAGTTGACAAAGCTCTTAAGAGTTTTGTCGAGTTATGTTGCAGCGTAAAATTCCATTTTGATCTGATAGTAATTTTTAGGTTACATCAGTAGGACAAGAGACCAAGTCAGACGACAGTTCATTAAGAGTTTTATTTACAATGATGTGCATCAAGGAAGAGACAGCATGCTTCACATAAAGATCTACCAGACACTCTAACTAATCAAGGAAATAGCCAGAGTTTAATCACTGTTCCAGGTTGATGGAAGATGGCGTCGGTCATCCCAGTTGATGTAGACTGCACTGAAATCAGTCCATGATTAGTGCCAGCGTGGTATGCTAGAGGAGATAGCCACTGACGCAGGGGAAAAACCAAGGGAGTGGAAGCACTGAAACACCACCTTATCTCTAATGACGAGTGCAGTAGGAACAGAATGAAATAAAAACACATATGTGGAAGGACAGTTGGGTCAGCCCTAGTTCAAAAATAAAGACATAAACTGCAGATGATTATGAAGACATACATTCTGATTCCAATAATCTCACAGTGTAATTTCTCAAACAATCAAACAATTCCTGCATTCATAGTTTCTAGTAGAACTCAATTCCAGTCTCTTCTAAGTCACTGTGTAACAATCCTCACTGTATTTGTGCTTCTGTACGTCTGACACTATACCTGTTCCATACCAACTCTGATCTTAACTCTCAACTCTCAGCTCTGTTTTCTTTTGTGACTATTTTTGTGAGCATTTTTTTTTTTAACATTTTTTCATCTAAATTTTTCAGCTCAATTTTGTTTAAGATTTAAGTCATTTGTAGACTTCCTTAGCTTTCCTCTGACTTCACCTTACCCCACGAGACAGCTTAGTTAGTCAGTATTGTCCGGATGCTGCTACTAGACCTAGTAATTCCAAGGTAATTACTGGCTCCCAGCAGCCAGACTGGGTAGCCTTTGCAGGTTACCTCTCTTTCCAAGACTTGTCGCCACGGATACGCACCTCTCATTAATCCTCAGGCCACGTTTGGACACGCGGTCCTCCCTGGAAGCGTGCACGCCAATATAAAAAGACGACAACAACAGAAAGACTCCCCTTTAATGTGGTTTGTCCTTCAAAATACATGAAAGAGACGGGGGGCAGAAGGGTCAGGGAATCAATCTTTGCAAAGACTTGCTCACTCACACACTGCCTCAGGGGAGGAGAGTAGGACCGTCGTTCTATGGAGCGACTGCTCAATGCGAGACTCATAGATCAAACAACAGACTGGTTGACCAATTTGTCATCCTACAGTCTGTGTGTGTGTGTGTGTTGTGAGAGGGGAGTGTGTGTTTGGAGATGGGGTGAGCACACGACTGAGGCATACTAATCAAGCTCATAAAACAGGATGAAGGGGCGCGATGAACAGCGAAGGGCAAATTATGCCACCGATGCAGCCGGCCGCCTGCCACCATGGCATCCAGCGGTCTCTGACTCCCCAAAATGTCAGTGCCTCTTGTTCCTGTTTCCCCAGCAACAGTGCCAGTGCCATCGCCATCTCTCCCCTAGCATGGCACACACACGCACACACACATAAACACACACATACCCACACCCTCTCCCTTCCATCTTCCTCTTTCACACTCCCTTTCTCTCATGCAGGATTCATATTTTACCACAGATACACAAACATGGCCCCTACTGGGACGTTCCATATTCCCCTTCACGGCTGTGTGGAGAGCCACAGTGGGAATTAGCTCTGATCAGTGCGCTCCTCTGCTTGCCTTGGTTCATGTATAATGCATGGCCCATTCACACGTGACAAGCCCCTCGGGTGGCGAAAAGGAGACCCTGGAGATGGTGCCTGCAGGTGTCTGCAGTAGAGTGACAGCCTGAGGCTTAGGGGCCACCACCGCTAGAACCCTTTCTTGAGATATCGGCTCTCTCACCACCACCTCTTATCTGCGTTCTCGCACATGGGATCTGTGTGATGAACGGTCAACTACTTGGTCTTTTGTGGGGTGTGTCTTGGTCTTTTGTTTTATTTCTTGACTAAATGACGACTAACATTATATTCTGTCTTGGTGTCCATCTAGTTTTAAATATTTAAAATGATTATTGGTGTAAATAAGTTGTATCGGTGTCCCGGTTATACCCAGTGACACAACTGCCTGCCTGTGACACAACTGAAAGACTGTGATGGATGTTAGCAATGCTACTATCTAGAAGCTTGCCTCTAATTGAGACTGATAATGAACCTGCCTTGTGTAGCAGGAAGAGCTGGAGCTGGAGGATGGGTTTTGATGTGCAGAGGAGTCTGGATCCAGATGGCGGTAGTGGCCTTGGGCTGCATAGCACTGGGTCTTTAGAGCCCCTGATGAAACCCAGATTGATGTTACCTGTCTTGTGACCTGTCTTCTCTCCTCTCCTCTTCTCTCTTCTGCTGCACCCTGTAGGCCTCTGCTGTGTGTCTGCGAGCGCCCGTGTCCGAGTCGCTGTCCAGGCTGCAGAGGGACCAGCTGCAGAAGTTCGCCCAGTACCTCATCAGTGAGCTTCCGCAACAGGTACCAAGCCTCGGAATTGTGAGAGAGAGAGCGAGAGCGCTTCTCCAAGAGTGAGAAATAGTGTTTGTGAGTTCACTTAAGATAAGGTTTCCCCCCTTCAGAAATCTGGCCTTAATCGATGTTACTCAAAACAAGGTTCCTCTGTTAAGCCAAATCTCCAGAAAAAAAAAAAAATGTGATCCTGTTCTGAATCTAGCTTGGAGGAGCTCTCTGTTTTCCTGAGCGCTCAGGTCAGAGGTCACTTTGGTTTCAACTCTCTGCTCTCACCCTTGCTTGACTAAACCTCTGCCTTTTGGCAGCAGTCATATAGGGGACACAGTGACTACATTGTCTCTCTATGTGTTGACCGTTTGTGTTGGACTGGCTCATGTAATATCATCAGTGTAACCGCGTAGGGTGTGTGTGTGTGTGTGTCTGTGTGTGTGTGTGTTTTCATGCCTTAAAGTGGCTCTTGCGGTCTGGAGCTTGACTGCAGTCAGTCTTTGGCAGCTTATCCTGAGAAGACATTTTGAGACGATCCCCCGTGTCAGTGTCTTGTCTCAAATAAGCACCAGAGGATTTTGTCGAGTCACATTGTGTGTGGAGTAATGTGGTGTCTGGTGATTACGCCCCCGCCCTAGATACTGCCCACGGCACAGAGGCTTCTGGATGAACTCCTGTCCTCCCAGTCCACTGCCATTAACACAGTGTGTGGCGCCCCAGGTACGCCCCCTATCCTTTCTTTTGCTCTGCAGACTCACAGCTATTTGTTTGGAGTAGTTACACTTCTAAGAATTGTATTAATGGACCTATGTCACAGCAGCCAGTTTTCCAGGAAGAAGCAAGGTAAACACCGGTGTTGTAATGACAGCCAATAAGATTCTCATTCAGTGTTCAGTAATGTCATTAGTCACACCTGTGATTACCTTTCTACTTCCTGGAAAATTGTCTACCTATGATTACCTTTCTACTTCCTGGAAAATGGGTCTCTTGAATTTGTAGAGGTATCTGTTTATTAAGCAATGCAGCATAATGGACAAGAATATATATGTATATGTGTTTGTGTGGCTATATATGTGTGTGTGTGTGTATAGATAGACATATAGATATCGATAGAGATAGATAGATAGATAGATAGATGGGCAATTCCACGCAAAACTGTCACGTCCCTAATGCCAACACAATGCCATGGTATGATGTGAATGATGATTTCATAAAATTTTAGCATTCACTACCTTGTTGTAGAATACATTTTGTGAAACTTTTCACATAATCATTAGCATCATACAAATACCAAGGCTTTTTGTTGGTGTTATGGATGTTACATACATATATATATATATGAGACTCAGTCCTTAGAATGCACTGTGGGTTAACCCTTTGTGTCCTGGTCTGCAGATCCCACAGCTGGACCCTCAGCCTCAGATCAAAGCACCTGGTACCTGGATGAGTCTACGCTCAGCGACAATATCAAGAAGACACTGCACAAGTTCTGCGGGCCCTCACCTGTCGTGTTTAGGTACACTCAAAACAGTGTCTGCTATCTATAGTTGTCTAGATGTAGGAAAGTCACTGAATTATGGGAAAGAAATGTGAGGAGGAGAGGTGACAGGCAAACCTTCTGTTGCACCACATAACTCATATCTTAAAGGTGCCCTGCCACACCTGTTTTTTTTTAAATGTAATAGGTCAAATTGAGTTATATAGTGCATGTGAAAATGTCTAATCAATGGAAAGACATAAATGGAGAAATCAGGCCAATCTGAAAAATTGATTAAGATTACGCAAGATAGACCAATCTTGAGCTATTGAGCTTTACCCTGGGGCTTTTTGAATAGGTTGCATGTAGCATTGTTAAGGTCTCCTTGGACTGTTTTCAGCCCAACTGAAGTTATATACCATCTCTGGAGACCTCAAAGAACAATTTGAAATACCATATAGTGTATATATAGGTATATATATGGCAGGGCACCTTTCAAATATTTAGATTTTATGAAGCAGTTTCTCAGTGTGTGTGTGTTTTGTTTGTGTGTGTGTGTGTGTGTGTGTGTGTGTGTGTAACCCTCGTGCAGCGATGTGAACTCCATGTACCTGTCGTCCACTGAGCCCCCGGCCGCAGCAGAGTGGGCCTGCTTGTTAAGGCCCCTGAGGGGGCGGGAGCCCGAGGGCATCTGGAACCTTCTGTCCATTGTCAGGGAGATGTTTAAGAGGAGGGACAGCAACGCCGCACCTCTGCTGGAGATACTCACAGAGCAGTGTCTCACTTACGAACAGGTGTGCTGAAAAACACACACATACTTACACACACACACACACACACACACACACACACACATACGTGTTTTATCGAAATGCACACACCTCCACTTTATATTAATTATTTTTTTTACTTTCTTTTATTCTTATTTCTTTATCTATTTCCCCAATTCTTTCTTTCTCTCTTTCTTTCTTTCTTTTTCTCTCTCGCTCTCTCTATCTCTCTCTCTTTCTCTCTCTCTCAGTCTTGCTCTCAGTTCAGCGTTTAGTATTTAGAGTAGATGAAAGTAGACCGTGACTGAACTCCTGGGGGAAATCCCATCATTTGTTGTAAGGAATAGTGCTTGCTCGTGATTGAAATGGAAACATTGTGACCCAGCTTTCATTGATGCCGGTCTCTCCCTCTCCTCCTCCTCCTCCTCCTCCCCCATCTTCCTCCTCCTCCTCCTCTTCCTCTAATCGTGTTCCTCTCAGATCATTGGCTGGTGGTACAGCGTGCGTACCTCAGCCTCCCACAGCAGTGCCAGTGGGCACACGGGCCGCAGCAATGGACAGACGGAGGTGGCGGCGCACGCCTGCGCCAGCATGTGTGATGAGATGGTGGTTCTGTGGAGGCTGGCCGTGCTCGACCCCACCATGAGTCCACAGAGGTGAGCCCCCCCCACTCCCCACCTACTTCCCTCTTGAGCACAGCTCACCTATGTGCTGAAGATGATGATAGTTACCTCCAAGGAGGTATTCTTTTTGCCAGCGTTTGTCTGTCTGTCTGTTGGTCTGTCAGTTGTTTGTCTGTCTGTGAGACGACTCGAAAAGTACAGCACGGATTTGGATGAAATTTTCTGACAAAGTGTGCATTAGGCCAGGGAACGGATGATTAATGGAAACTGGGCTTCCTTTTTCACTGGATTGTTGTATTCATTGGTTGTATTAGTGAGATGCTGTGTCTAAATGGAACATCTGTCACTTAAATCTGTGTATATCTGTGTAAATCTTTATATATCTGACTGTGACACAAGTGGAATCTGAATGTGCACTAATTCAGTTGCCTACTGCCAAGCTGTTTGCTCTTTCTCCTTTTCTCCCCCACACTCTCTCTTTCTATGCCTTATGCTCTCTTTCTCTACCTCGCTCTCTCCTCCCTCTTGCTTACTTTGTCTCTCTACTCAGTTTCTCTCTTCTCTTTTTCTTTCTCTCTCTCTTTTGCTCTAACTGAATTTCTAGCTCCCTGTCTTCTCCCTTTTTCTCTCCTCCTTGCTCTCTCTCTTTCTCTCTCTCTCTCTCTGTGTGTCCCTCTTTCTGTCTGTCTCTCTCTCTCACTCTCTGTCTCTCTGTCTTGCATTGGCTGTGCCTCTGCTAAGTGCTTTCATTTGACAGTGGGGTAAATGAGTTCTTTGTAGAGATCCGAGTTGCACTAAAACATAATGACAGTTTGGCGTCTGCACAGAGCTTTCTTTCTGTGGTGTCCGTCCACACGGGCTGTTCGCAAGGCAGCCCTGCAGAGTGCATGGACACTCTGTCTTTTGTGTTTGTTTGAATGTGTGTGTGTGTGTGTTTGTGTGTGTGTGGGATAGAGATATTTTGGGGGAAAAATGGCCAAAGAATTGGAATGCTAAATTTCCTTGATTTGTTGCTGGGACTGATAAAATATCTGGAGAAGATTACTTTAAAGTAAACAACAGAAATATACCAACCAATTTGAAATTGGTTGTTGTTTTGCATTGCAAATGCCTGAACGTTGTCTTTGCACCTTCTTCTTGCCATTTGTTTTCAATGTCTGCATTTGACCCTCCTCTATTCTCTCTCTCTCTCTCTCTCATTCTCTTTCTCTCATAGGCGCCTGGAACTTGCAGCCCAGCTCAAGCAGTGGCACCTGAAGGTGATTGAGATCGTGAAACGTGGCCAGCACCGCAAGTCCCTGGACAAGCTCTTCCAGGGCTTCAAGCCAGCTGTGGAGTCCTGCTACTTCAACTGGGAGGTGGCCTACCCGCTGCCCGGCATCACCTACTCCAGCTCCGACAAGAAGAGCGCCTCCTTCTGCTGGGCTCGGGCGGTGCAACAGCAGCGCGGTGCCAAGGCTGGTCTGAGTGGAGAGCAGCAGGAGCCTGGATGTGGCGGAAGGTCGGGGGTGTGTGATGGGGGCTCATCGGAGTACAAACCCCGCAGTGGCAGCGGTGGGAACGGCAGCAGCCACCAGCCCCAGCAGGAAGTGGCGGTGCGGCCCAAAGAGACCATCGTGAGCAAGAGGAAAGGCCTGTCAGCCGGCGGAGGCGCCGGAATGCTGATGCGTTTGGGGGGAGGAGTGCCTCTCTCCCTGGAGGGCGAGGGGAAGGGTGTGTACAAGACAATGGGCTCATCCTCTGTCTCCTCAGGCAAAGGCAAGATGGCTCAAGGCGGGAAGGCGTCTGGAGGAGGAGGAGGAGGTGGTGGTGGTGGGAGTGGAGGAAGTGGAGGAGGAGGAGGAGGTGGCGGTGGCGGTGGTGGTGGGGGAAGCGGAGGCAAACATCCAAGCGCCAAGCGCCGCACCAGCAGCGAGGACAGCTCCCTGGAGCCCGACATGGCCGAGCTGAGCCTGGACGACGGCTCCAGCCTGGCGCTGGGTGCCGAGGCCAGCAACACCAACAGCTTTGACTTCTTGCCGCCGCCGCCTGAGATGCTGCCCTCGCCCAGCCCGCTTCTCCGAGAGCCACGCAAGTATGGCGGCGGTGGCGGAGGGGGCGGTGGTAGCGGCTCGTCCAAGGAGCGGGTCTTCGAGGGCAAGCGTGTCTCTCATGCACCCATGCCACCTCCAGCCCAGGTGCCCTCCTTCTCCAAGGAGTGCTCTCTGCCGGGACCCATTGCCCCGGCTGCCGCCGCGGTGGGGGCTGTAGGTGTGCCCGTCACCGATAAGGAAGTGGAGGTGGAGGCCGAGCTGGAGAACGGAGGCGAGGAGGACCTGGTGGACGACGCCCGGCCTTCCACCTCCAACACAGCAGCTGCGGCACCCAATCATCCCGGCCCTGTCACGGGTAAGCCACCGCGAGGAGCCCGCAGGGACGTTGAGGGGGGCGGTGGGGCTACAGCTGCAGGGCCCTTGGTCCCTGAAGGAGCAGGAGGAGTGGCTGGAGGAGCTGGTGGGGGAGACCCGGTTGGGGAGGACGACTACCAGGCCTACTACCTGAGCGCCGCCTCGGAAGAGGGCGGGGACCGTGGCGTCCCAGACAGTAACCACGAGGAGGAGCCAGACATCTTCGCCGGCATCAAACCGCTGGAGCAGGAGGGACGTATGGAGGTGAGGTTGAAGATTCACTCTGATCACACTTGGATTCGCTTAGATCACACTTTCAATCACTCCAGATTCTTAAATTGCACTCTCAGGCTGATGGATAGCATTACCTTGGTGTCATGAGTATTCAGTGTTTCATCTGGTACCACCAGATGTTCTCACTTAATTACATCAAGCTGGCAGACTCATTTATGCATTTTGGTTGCTAGTTTTGTTGTATTTTTGTATGAACAGCATGTGTCCATTGTATGAATCAGTCAAATCAGTCATTTAAAATTGTGTAACTTTGGCGGATGACTGTCTATGATTTGAAAGTATTCTGCTCATTGACTTCTCCTCTGTGGGTCTTAGGTGCTCTTTGCATGTGCTGAGGCACTGTATGCTCATGGCTACAGTAATGAAGCATGCCGATTGGCTGTGGAGTTGGCCAGTGACTTGCTGGCCAATCCTCCTGACCTGAAGGTGGAGCAACCACAAACAAAGGTACCCTCCAGAACCGCCTCCTCTTTCCCCCGTTCATCTTTCCTTACTGTTTTTTTTTTTTTTAAATGGCACACTACTGTAGTACTTTGAAATGGTATACTGCTGTACGAAATGGCTTACTTCTGTACTACTCCGAAATGGCATACTGTTAAAGTACTTACTGCATGCAGTGTGTATGAAGCCTGAAGCATGCCATCTCCAGATTGTTTTCTACACTGGGAATACGTGTGGCCGTTCTACTATTGTGTTAATTTGACAAAACAGAGACATTTACTGTTTTCAAAATTACATACTGCTGTCTTACACACGGCATGTGGCCCAGTACACAGTGCAACACACACTACTGCCCTGTCTCCTCCCCCATTAATGAATTAACTGCGGGTGCTCTACCTGACTGGCTCAAAGTTTATTTAGCCCCATACACTACTCCCCCAATATGTAGCATGGTATGCAAGCAGCAGAGGATGCCTACTAACCACATGACCAGTGCCTCATTAATTAATTAATAGACTAGAGGTGCTTCAGGTGACTGAAAGTTTATTGAGTCCCATATGCTACTGTGCTATTTTTCATGTATTGCAGACCACACATTGCTTTCTGCAGAGATTAGTATACCAGTAGTACATAGTAGGTATTTGGACTCATTTGGACTAGGCATTCAGGGTGTTTACTCTTTCCCGGTGAATGTCTATTTTTGTGAAATACGGTAGGATAGATAGAAATTAGGCAAAAATATTAGTTGTGTAGTGTAGTTATAGTATCTTACTATCCAGAGTAAGCCTAACTAATAAGCTTTCCTTGTTCCTTGCCAGTTTAGGGTAGATTTCGTAGTTAGCTTGTAGCTATTAGCCTCAATACAATTGTTTACTAATGTAAAAGCTAATTACAGGAAACTTTTGACCATCCTGAACCCAAGGCCTTCTGGGAATTTAGGTCGGCCATGCACAGAGTCCATTGGTTCAGTTGACAACTTGCCTTATGCAGTAAGAAGTATAGCAGCATGGCCTTTTTAGAAACATCTGTCTGTTCTATAACTTTTTCATTGGTTTGTATTGCAGTTACTAGTATATTGTCTAATTTAGTTCCTCTCATTCTGGTGAATTATATGCACAATTTCTCCCTTTTCCAGTTCTCTTGCTCTTTCTTTCTTTTCTGTTTGTCTTTCATTTGTTCATCACCGTGGGTGTTTGTGCTGGATGGTTCCTGCTGTCTTCTTATGTATATTACCTTGTTCTCCTTGCTCCAGGGCAAAAAGAGTAAGGTGTCGACAAGCCGTCAGACCCAGGTGGCCACCAACACGCTGTCAAAAGCCGCTTTCCTGCTGACGGTGCTGAGTGAGCGTCTGGAGCTGCATAACCTGGCCTTCAGCATGGGCATGTTCTCTCTGGAGCTGCAACGGCCCCCCGCCTCCACCAAAGCCCTTGAGGTGACCCAGTCCTGACCACTGGCCCCCCTGTTTGTTACCTTTTCACCTGACTTCAGTATCCCTGCTGAAAAAAACGGCTAGAAATCAGCCGAGGTTGTTGGCTTTTTTTTAATTGACAAGTCAATCTCCAGATAAAAGGACCAGCCTAAGCTAGTTTCACCAACAAAACCATCATAACTCTACCATCATAAGCTGGGTCAATCAACTAAACCAGCAAAACTCTCGCACAAACATAGCTTCAGCTAGTAAACCATCATAAGATGGTCAAACAAGCTCAGTGAGTGAAAACATAGCTTAAACCAACAAAACCATCATATACTGTTCAGGCTGGGTTTTTCAGCAGGGGCCTGTTTATATGAAGTTAACATGGTTTATTCACCTGACCCAGTCTATTCAAATGATAACCTATTAATCAGGTGTTTAATAACCTATCCAACCGATGGCTAATTCTAATTAATAGATGATATAACAATCTCACCTGGTTTTAATATATGCTCTTCATCTGACGTCAGTATAACTTGAAGATGAGTAAGACCTGCATTGCCTCTGTCCATTGGCTATCATTAATATACTCACCTACTGACTACTTACATGCAAGAGATATGTTGCATGTATCTGACTTTAAGAAGTCTTTTTTTAATTTATTTATTTGTTAAGGCAATGATTCGTTGTTTTTAAGTTTCCTTCCTTCATTTTAAATGTTCACCTGAAGTCTGTGGGTTTTCTGTAACATCCATGCAACATATGGCTTATAATCCCACACTCCGCTATATAAGTGTCCTGGGAATTCAGCAAAAGACTAATGTTTACGCTCCACACATAACTGTTGTTTTAATGGAATATCATGTCAGCAGTATCCCCCTCCTTGTGCTTGGCTCAGGCAGAGGAAATTTAAAGCCCGACTCTAGTTGTGGCGGTAGCAGTCGACCAGGAATGTCTGTGAGACTAGACTAGACTAGCATAACAGAGGCATCCAGGGACGGCTGTGGGGGGTGGATGGTGGTGGTGGTGGTGGCTGTGTGGAAGTCTCTGTTTAGCAGGGTAGGGCAGAGCCTGCCAGTTTCTGTCCTGGCACAAGCTCCTGTGACAGCCACTGTCAGCAGCATTTCAAGACAAGAGATAGAGATATACACTGTCTACTTTCCTGTCTGAGTTTCCAGTGTGGTTACAAGACCAATACATTTCTTGGGGAATGGCTACTTTCTTGGAAGGCTTATTGGGTAGAAATACTGTGACCATTAAGGACACTGCTTTCTTCTCCTTCTCTCTCTCTCTCTCTCTCTCCCTCTCCCTCTCTCTTTCTTTCTTTCTTCCTGTCTTCTAAATACTGGTCTCTCTCGGTACAGGTGAAGCTGGCGTACCAGGAGTCGGAGGTGGTGGCCCTGCTGAAGAAGATCCCGCTGGGTGTGATAGAGATGAGTCTGATCCGTGACCGGGCCGAACAACTGCGCGACGGCAACTTCTGCGACTACCGGCCCGTGCTGCCCCTCATGTTGGCCAGCTTCATATTCGATGTGCTCTGCACCCCAGGTGACCCACGTCAAATCCCAACACTGCACTCAGTCACAAATGTTTATATATGGGACAGTGGTAGCGTAGCACTTAAGGAACCTGGCTAGCATGCTAGTAGGATGCTTGGCTGCCCCCGCTGTGCTCTTGAGCAAGGCACTTAACCCTAAGTTGGCCCTGATGTACAATAATTGATAGCTGATAAATAGATATTTGATAGAATTTTGACTTTTGAATTTTGAAGAAGCATCTGCTAATAAAGCTTTGGATGAAAGTGTCTAAATGCATACATGTAAATGTATGCCAACAGTTTAATCTTTTCTTGGTTTTCACCCAATGTAGTATTGTCTTGTAGTGGTAGAGTCCTTTTGATTATTGCCTTTTTCACTGTGGTACACAAAAAGGTACACAACATAAATAAAGAAGTGAACATGCTCATACTATATATATATATATATATATATACACACACACACACACACACACATACATACATACAGTATTTTAAAGCTATAGATAGAATGCAAGCATAGAATTGTGTTTATGCAGACTAGTTCACATCCCTTCACAAGCCCCTCAACCCATCTGCATTTGCACAAAACAAGCAGTGCACATATTAACCCCTCTTCCATAATCCCATTCATCTGGAAGATTCCACAATACAGGATTCAGAGACAAAAGCTCTCCGGCTGTCATCGGGGCTGTGAAGATCCAGCAGAAGAGATTTTGCAAATGGCAAATGCGCTGCCTCAGATCCTCACACTTAATGTTTCATCCTGTCTATTTTTTCCTTCTCTCTCTCTCTCTCTTTTTTCTGTTTTTTTGTTTTTTATTTTATGCTTCTCTGGTGCTTTTGTCTTGGAAACAGCGGTGTCTCCCACGGGCTCCCGTCCCCCCAGCCGAAACCGGAACACGGAGATGCCGGGTGACGAGGAGCTGGGCTTTGAGGCTGCTGTTGCGGCACTGGGTAAGAGGAGGGAGGAGAGTGAAGACTCTCATCTGCTAATTTTACAGCGAGGCACACAAACGCAGAACACAAAAAAGCCTCCTAGTTTTCCCCTGAGACCAGCGAGCCTCTTTCTCACAGTCTGGCGCTCTTAGATACACTGTTTTCAGACACACATGCGTGCACACACACACACACATATATATTTACACACATATTCAGATACACACACACACAGGATTTGTTTTTTTTCTGTAACACACACAAACTCGTTCTCCCATCTCTCTGTGCTTTATCCTTTCCTCACTGGAACATTCTTTCTTAGGTCGTGTTCATGGCCTCATCTGACTCTGCTGTCGCCCATGACTCTTGCCTCACCTCCTACCGCCCACTGTCTTTCCAAACTCCCTTAGCCTCTTTGATCATCTCTCTCTCTCTCTCTCTCCCTCTCTCTTGCTCTCTCTTTCTCCCTCCTTCTCTTTCTGTCTCAGATGTTGTATTATAGGGGCTTTTTTTTCTCTTGCATTTCTTTGAAGAACATGTCTTGATATTATATTTCTTGCAATTGCTTTTCATGCTGGTTATTTCCCCTCTCTCTCCCTCCCCCCACCCCCTTTCTCTCCCTCTCTCTCCCCCTCTCTCAGGCATGAAGACCACAGTGAGTGAGGCGGAGCATCCTCTGCTGTGTGAGGGCACTAGGAGGGAGAAGGGTGACCTGGCTCTGGCTCTCATGATCACTTACAAAGATGACCAGAGCAAGCTGAAAAAGGTTAGCCAGCACCAGCCATGATGCACTCACGCATCACACACACACACACACACACACACACACACACACACACACACACACACACCAATACTCAGACATCCTTTCTGTCATTCACACAGTCACACACACACATACACGCACGCTCTTTTTAATTCACACACCCTGCCATTCTCTTTTCACACACATACACACACACATATTGATTCAAACTCTCTTTCTTTCTCATTCACGTGCTCGCGCCCACACACACACACACACACACACACACACACACACACACACACACACTCTCATCCTGCGCCATCTGTCTCAGAGTGAGTCTATGTTCTGTCTGTGATTAATCCCCATCTCCCTATCTCGTGCTGTCTCACTCTGTGTGTCTGTATGAGTGTGCATTCACTCTCCATCTCTTATCCACTGTTGGACTCCCTGCCCTGTTTCATCTCCATTTGTGGGGATCAGTCTTGTTCCTGTCTGTTTTTGTGCTCCTCATCTGTCCCTGGCAATTTTGTTTTTCACTCCATTTTCTCCCCTCTCTCATTTTCATCTGAACTCATTTCTGTTGAATTCCCTTCAGCTAAGTACACCTTGTTGTTACCATTAAAAGGAAGATGGTGCTGAAGAATAGGACACAGAAATAACCTCTTTCTTTCTCTCTCTCTCTCTCTCTCTGTCTCTCTTTCTCTCTCCCCTCCTCTCTCTCTGCCTGCCTGCCTGCCTGCTTCCCTCTCTCTTCCCCCCTTCTGTCCTTCAGATTCTGGACAAGCTCCTGGACCGTGAGAGCCAGACCCACAAGCCCCAGACTCTCAGCTCGTTCTACTCCAGCAAGCCGGCGGCCGGCAGCCAGAAGAGCCCGTCCAAGCACTCGGCTGCCCACGCCCATGCGCACACCTCGTCCTCCTCCTCGCACTCGGCCCACTCAGCCTCAGCCTCCGCCGCTGTCTCGAAACACGCCGCCGCCCCTGTGGCGACCAGCGGTGCCGCTGGCATGGCATCCTCCTCAGCCCAGGGCGTGGCAGGCGGCTGCACCTCATCCGGTCAGCAGGGGGCACTGGGGGGAGCTGGCACGGCGCAGAACGCGGCGGTGACCACGACGGCAGCAGCCGCCGCAGCTACAGGAGAGGGCATCGCGAACGAGAGCAGAGAACAAGGTGAGGGCAGAGAACACGAGTTTTGAACATAAACAGAGAACTGTTGGAGCATAAGCCCAAACACAAATACATTTGAAAGCAAAGAAATGATTACAGACCTAAATAAGTAACTGGATGGGCATAGATGGATCCATAAACACAACTTCACAGTAAGCAAATACACAGCAAATACACATGAGCTGAAGCAGACAGATGGAGGGGAGGAGGCAGATACATAAACAGTGTATAAATAAACAGTACACAAAATGAAATGGGACAAATGGATGTGCAAACTGGGAGCAGAATCAATGTGTGGATATTCTTTTTCTTGGTTTGCCACATATGTTTGATCCAGGATCTGACAACTAATGGATTGGTGCGTGCATCCCTTGACACTGCGATAAATGGATGCATAAACATCAGAACACGTCCAACTGCATGTTTAAGTCCAACACATTTTGTAACATGCTGTGCATTGGTACACTGGTGTGCCTGCAGATATATAGGCTTGCAATCCTGACATAGAGAGGCCCATGCGCTCTGAGGGTTACCTGAGCTGACCTCCAGAGACCTGATGCTCTCGCTGGGGGCCATGCCAGCCTGTGCTTACTTAACCTCCCTCTGAGAATAGCATGGCAATGAAATTTTAATGCTAAAAGCCTGTTGTGTGATTGTGGGATTGTGTGTGAGTGTATACAGCTTTTGTACACAAGCCGCCTCTACACAATTGTAGCAGCCAGGCTCCAGGCATTTTTTTTTCTCCTTCTTTCTCTCTCTCTCTCTCTCTCTCTTTGCCTGTATCTCTTCTCTCACCCTCTCCTGGTTTTGGCAGACGGAGCACAACCCTCCTCATGTGAGCAGCCGAACGAGGCGGCCCCCTTCAAGCCGGAGGGCACGGTGCCCAGCCGTCTGGCACTTGGTGGGCGCGGGGCCTATAGCGGGCGCTGCTGGGGCTCCCCCGTGCGGCAGAAGAAGAAGCACACAGGTGGGCAGCCCGCCTCGTTGTCCCTCCCTCACCTTGTTCACTCGCTAGACATCCTAGATAACAAGTGGCGTAAAATTCTTTGATGATGGAACAAGCACAAGACATTAGTAATTGAGACACGACATGCAGTAGCCGTCCAATCACCACTGTCAGTGTAGTCTGATGACTCCATAGTTTTATGGAGTCATATAGATTCTAATGGATGGATCTAGATCTAACATTCGGTAGCAACATTTGGTAGCAAGAGTTTCTGTTCTGTTCCTAGACGCTTCTGTTCTGTTCCTTGTGTGTAGGCATGGCGAGCATAGACAGCAGCGCCCCGGAGACCACCTCCGACAGCTCGCCTACGCTCAGCCGCCGGCCTCTGCGTGGGGGCTGGGCCGCCGCCTCCTGGGGGAGGGGCCAGGACAGTGACAGCATCAGCAGCTCCTCCTCCGATTCGCTGGGCTCGTCCTCGTCCAGCGGCTCGCGTCGGGCCGGGGGAGGGGCCAGGGCCAAGAGCACCGACACCAGCAGGTGAGCCACCATACAAATAAACTGCATATTCATGTGTATTCATACTCAGTGGAGCACACGGATGTATTTTCTCAGCGGAGTAATCCCCTAGTGGATCATACCGGTGTAACCTCTCAAAGGTGCATACAGGTGCTATTGCTCAGTGGACCCTAAAGGTGGAGTAGCTCATGCTTGTATCCGTGTTTGTGCAGGTATAAAGGGCGTCGCCCCGAGTGCCACGCGCCACACGTGCCCAATCAGCCCTCAGAGGCGGCAGCTCACTTCTACTTTGAGCTGGCCAAGACGGTGCTGATCAAGGCGGGTGGCAACAGCTCTACGTCCATCTTCACACAGCCCTCGGCCAGTGGCGGCCACCAGGGCCCCCACCGCAACCTGCACCTCTGTGCCTTTGAAATCGGCCTGTACGCATTGGGCCTGCACAACTTTGTGTCGCCTAACTGGCTGTCCAGGACCTACTCCTCCCATGTGTCCTGGATCACAGGTGTGTGTGTGTGTGTGTGTGTGTGTGTGTGTGAGTGTGTGTGTGTCGGTCTGTGCATTTGTTTCAGTGAGGTTTTTTAGTGTGTGTGTGTGTGTTTGCATGCACACGTGTATTTGGATGAATGTGGGATTTCTGGTTTTAATTCAAGAAACTTTAAAAAAGAACAAAATGATCAGCGCATGAAACAGATAATCTTAGTGCACAACTAATCTCTGTACTAAACGAAAGTATAGATCATTGTCCAGTCTAGCTGAATGTAATGTAATATAAGGTACAGAATAGCATCCTCACAAACCACAGCCTGGAGAGCTACACAGGAAATGAGTTGGGCTAATGCTAAAATCTATCTGTCTGGGTGCAGTTGGATTTTTAATTGGACATGCTTGCTTTGAAAGCCCTTCCGTCTAATTTGTCAAGGTTTCCTAATGGGAAGAGATAGTTAGCAGTAGCTGTTGCTAAGCTACCGAACTCAAAGTTCCAGAGTAGATTGTTGTGTAGTTAGAGTGGTGGTGTCATGAGCCAATGGTGCTCATTAGAGTGACTTTTAGCTTGTCTTGGGGCCTGAGCTAATTGTGCTGTAATTTTCAGTCACATCCGCACTTTCAGTTCAGTGCTGTTTTAATTTATTAATCCAACTATTAACAATACATGTAATGGACTTCATGGCCAAACCTCACCACGCAAACCTCACCACACAGGAATCAGCAATGGTTTTCCTCCGCTGATGCAGTGTGTGTTCTCCTATAGGTCAGGCCATGGAGATTGGGAGCGCCGCCCTCAACATTCTGGTAGAATGCTGGGATGGGCACCTCACCCCTCCCGAGGTGGCCTCGCTGGCAGACCGGGCGTCGCGGGCCCGTGACCCCAACATGGTGCGTGCGGCAGCCGAGCTAGCACTGAGCTGCTTGCCCCACGCCCACGCACTCAACCCCAACGAGATCCAGAGGGCCCTGGTGCAGTGCAAGGAACAGGTGGGGCTGCTGGATGCATTAACACCACCACTGTAGTGCACTCCGCTGCACTACAGTCCACTTCTTTACTAGGCTTCCCACTTGGCTGGGGTGTGTTCTCCAAAACCATAGTTGCTAACTGATTTAACAACTCTATTGGTTGCAATTCAGTTTCCTATTGCCAACCAAGTGGTTAGCAGCTATGGTTTTGGGAAACGCACCTCTGGATTTCAGGCATCAGGTCCTGTGTTGTGGTTTTCCCATCAGCACAGACTCCAGATTGATCATGCTCTGTTTATCAGTCTAGTCACGCATCAGATTTATAAACCAGGCTCCCCAGACATGGAGTAATCCTAGTTCTGGACCAAAAGCATTAGAAGCTCACCTTGAAGCTCTTTTTTTAAATATGATAAGGTCTGATTCTCCACATGAAGAAAACGGACTCTATATAATCTGTATAGTTTGAAGGAGCTGTAATTTAATATGTGTGATTTAAATATCTGAAACCCTATACAAGGTCTATAGAATATATCTGTGCAGTATAGTGACCTTATATCCTGTATTCCTGCAGGACAACGTGATGCTGGAGAAGGCCTGCATGGCAGTCGAAGAGGCTGCCAAAGGCGGGGGTGTGTACCCTGAAGTGCTGTTCGAGGTGGCGCACCAGTGGTACTGGTTGTACGAGCAGACAGTTGGGGGCGGCTCGAGTGGCCAGCGGGAGGTGCCGGCACGCTGTGGGGCCAACGGAGGCTCGTCCCGGCGGCCTCCGGAGTCGGGCTGCGGCGCGCTGGAGGGTGGCGGCGCCATGGACTCGCAGGGCGTGGCAGCGGTGACGGCGTCGGTCACGGCCGCTGCCGTGGTGCCCGTCATCTCGGTGGGGTCCACCATCTACCAGTCGCACACGCTGCCTGGCTCGGCCATGGCGCACACGCAAGGGCTTCATCCCTACACCACTATCCAGGCCCACCTGCCCACCGTGTGCACCTCCCAGTATCTGGGCCACCCGCTTCAGCATGTGCCGCGGCCCGCCGTCTTCCCAGTGTCAGGGGCTGCCTATCCACAGGTGAGACTTGGAAGAGGGATGACCTGCAGTGTTAGCATAGCTACATATGACCCAGTAGCATAATGCAGAGCTGTTGCTAGAGACCACTAGTAGTAGCCAGTTTAGAGTTATGTGAGTCAAACTGAAATGAAGTTCAAAATGATTTTTTCCCTTGCTGATAGTAGTTCATTAATCTTTCATGGCTTTCCAAACATAGTTATGAAAACAGTGATCCTCTAACTCCAGTTGACACAACAGACCATTGGAAGTACTTCCCAGGATGGTCCCTTAACTCTGCAAGTGTGTATGTGTTGTGTAGGGGATGCACCCAGCCTTCATTGGTGCCCAGTACCCATTCTCAGTGGCTACTGGCCCCCCGATGGCAGCCACCGCTGTCACCTTCCCAGGGGTCCCTGTGCCGTCCATGACCCAGATCACCGTCCACCCCTACCACACCGAGACGGGGCTACCACTCAGCACCACTGTAGCAGGTGTGTGCGTGTGTGTGTGTGTGTGTGCACACGTGCGAGTGTGTGTTTTATAATAGCAGAGTGTGTGATTGTGTCTGCTGAGAGTTCCCAGTATAAACCAAAAAAACTCTGTATCAAATGCTTAGGTGTATTTTTAAAGTGGTTGAGTGTGAATGCCAAGGTCTTTGTTTCATATCCACCTTGAGCCCAAAAGCAATATTTCGAAATACCGCTGTGTGTATTTACCTGCTCTCAAGTGCACTGTCCTCACAACGCTAATCTAGCTTTCCACCTATCTCAATAAAACATCTCTCAGGTGTATGGCTGGGAGAAGCCGAGTGCATGATAAACCTTTGAAGCAGGTGTAGTAAAGGTTTGCTGCAGCTCAGGGATAATGGCATGCTGTTTGTTCCTTTGCCATTTTCAGCCATCTGTCTCACACTCTCTCTCTCTCTCTCTCTCTCTCTCTCTCTTCCTCACTCCCTCTCTGTCTCTGTCTGTCTCTCTGTTTCTCTCCCTCTCCCTCCAAACAGGTGGGGTGCACTCAGGCTCTACCATCCAGGCTATTCAGGGAGCCTCACTACCAGGTCTCGCCTCCCAGCCCACCTCATTGGTCAGTGCACCCTTTCCCACGGAGGACGAACAGCACAGCCAGCCAATTAGCCAGCAGGGTTTGCACTACTTGCACTCAGCCTACAGAGTCGGTGAGTGGATTATGGTATAAAGCTGTGTGAATGTGCCGCACGTAGAAGAGAGTGAAACAGAAATCCTAAATTATACGAGACCATAGAACAATTCAAGAGGCCAATTGTAATATTTTAGTCTAAAATTAATTTATTCAATTTGTTCATATTCCAGCTCTAATTTATCAAGAGACTTAGGTAACTTGTTGAATATTATAAGAGTTGTCACTTTAATAATAAACACATTGTATTCACTAATTAATTTGGCATAGTGTACAATATAAGGGTGTTTAAAATTAAAGGGAGTCCTGTTTATTAATGAAGGAGAGCGGCACTTAGAATATCTTTCTTTGCAAGGTACTCTTGTGCCTATGCTGGTTTGGTCTGACACTCGTAGTCACTCGAGTCTGTCTCTCGGACAGGTATGCTTGCTCTGGAGATGCTGGGGAGGAGGGCGCACAACGATCACCCCAACAACTTCTCGCGTAGCCCCCCTTACACGGAGGACGTCAAGTGGCTCCTTGGGCTGGCGGCGCGTCTCGGTGAGCCAGCAGTGCATTGTGGAAATGCGGTTGACATGCAGATTAACGTTGTCAGCATCATAAACGCCCATCTTTGCCGGAAGAAGAGAAGCGCAAGGATATGTATAAAACATGAGCCAGCTCCACTGTGTTTACCACTGTGGGAGAAGCGGTGGAATATGCAGTGGTTTAGAGGGAAAACAGGCTACGCTCAGATATTGATATTTTGACATCTATTTTACAAGCCGGAGGCATCAAGCATTTATAACAAAACAGTGAAGGATTGGTCTCACAGTGCGGTCCCAGATTTTCCTCTCTCTGCAGGACCCTTTGAAAATTCAAACTTTTCCTCCCAGGTTCTGGAGAAAGCCTCCATCCATTTGTTTTAGACCAACCCTGCTATCTCCTCAACACAAACACAAACACACACACACTAATTCACTCACTCTGTGTCTCACTTATTCTCTCTTTCTCTCTCTCTCTCTGCCTCTGCCTCCTCTGCTGGGCTGCAGGTGTGAATTACGTGTACCAGTTCTGTGTTGGTGCTGCCAAAGGCGTGCTTAGCCCATTCGTGCTGCAGGAGATCATCATGGAGGCGCTGCAGCGGCTCAACCCGGCACACATTCATGCCCACCTACGGACGCCCGCCTTCCATCAGCTTGTGCAGCGCTGCCAGCAGGCCTACCTGCAGGTACGACACAACACACACGCACACACAAACACAGATTCTTGCTTTCTTTTTTGCTTTCTACCACCCACAACCTACACATTTGCATCCACAAAGCAGTGCATGCATACTGCACTGCAAACGCAAAGCCGGCTTAATGTACTTAATGTCCCGATCATATTTGGGATACTTAAGTGCATGTAAACATAGTCAGTGTCTGTCATTAGTCTGATTAAATATTGAGCCAGAGTGTCAAACTGTGCGTGCACGTGCGCGCGTGTGTGGCTCAGCCGTTTCTTTGATTGCTGCCCAGTGGTGAGTCTGCACAACCAAATTAGAAAGGTGTAGAAGTAGGTTAGTTTGTGTTGGATCTCCTATTTAAATCTTTGTGCTCTCTTATGACTTTACCCAAGACAGTTTGTTAAAATTTGCACTACTGACATTAGCTTCATTTTAATATGATGCAATGAGTTTGGGGTGAGAGAGTGTGTGTTTGTGTGTGTGTGTGTTGATTGGGGGGGGGGGTGTTTATCGGGATGAGGGTGTCTGCTGATTGAAGAGCTGACCGGGGATAAGACTTCTTTTCTGAGAGGACACCGATCTAGAGAAAGGAAAAGAGCGAGGGAGTCTGCATAGTTCACCACGTGTATAAATTGTGCATGAAGGCGAGCGCATTAAATCCAAAGATTAGAGCCTCCATGTGTTCCAGGCCTGGTGCGCCGTGATGTAAAAGCATCTAACAGGATTTGACAGATCAGAGAGCAAAAGCTGTTGGCTGGGAACACACACACACACACACTTGAAGACAGACACACACTTGAGTGCACTCACACCAACCAACTCCATTATGTTCCTTTCGTCCATACTTTTCTCCCTCTGTCAGTTTCACTCAATCCTTTTTTTTTGGCAAAGTCCTCAGTGCCCCTGATGAAAATTCAGCTGGAAGACTCTTGAAAGCCGATATGCCAAAAACTTTTCATTTTTATCAACCGCGGCATGAAAATTACTCGTGTTCACCCTCAGTCTTCTCGTTTTTGTTGACAACCTTTAAAAAGCCATCCCATTTCCCCCAGTACCAGTCAAGTACACAATTTTAAGACCTCAGGGTAGGCCAACTCTACTCCCTATTCTCCAAGCTGTCCAAGCAGCACTGGAGTCCCCATATATGTGTATGTAGTCGAGCCAGTCGAGATGAGGTATCCCAAGGCCGTGCTCGAGAGGAAATGTACTGTGACCTACACTGAGTCATTTCCTAAGAGCACAGTGGGGGGAAATGCCTTCCATATGCTCCACACTCACACCAGGAGCCAGGCAGTGGTCAGCACCACCACATAACAATGCCACACTGCCTCACACTCACTTGGGCCTGTTGAGCTCCAGGGCAATGGCTGCAGTCTTCGCATTAAAAGATCTTTTTTGATCTCAAAGACTTATAGATTAAGAGCTGGTACATGGTTGATAAAAAAACATTTTCCTTTTTTTGTATTCGAAAAAATTAATGTGAAAAAGAAACTGACAGGAGCAGAGTTGAAAAAGTAAATAATAGGTGTTGACCTGAATTATTGTTAAGTGTTGATGACTGACTTTATTCTGTCTCCTCCTTAGTATATCCACCACCGGCTGATCCACCTGACGCCGGCGGACTATGACGACTTTGTGAACATCATCCGAAGCGCACGTGGGGCCTTCTGTCTGACGCCGGTGGGCATGATGCAGTTCAATGATGTGCTGCAGAACCTGAAGCGCGGCAAGCAGACCAAGGAACTGTGGCAGCGCATCTCCCTGGAGATGGCCACCTTCTCGCCCTGACCTCGGCTGGAGGAGCCGCTGCCATTGGTGCTGCCACCACCGCTGCGCCGTCACCACCGCTGCGCCGTCACCACCGCTGCCATGACACTGGGGCACGGAGAGCCATGTCCGCCACTCCCATGGGCCCCCTCTTATCCTACCCTAACCTTAACCCAACCCGGACAGCCCCCTCTCCTCCTCGGTGCCCTCCCAGCTGATGAGATTCCCAGCTCACAGGCAGCACTCCACTGACGGAGAGACCCCCCACACACATACACTCTCCTGTCGTCCTGTCGCATAAGACTCCATGATGATGGCACAGATCTGGGGCCCAGTGGAGTCCACAGACGAGCCCGAGTCATTGCAAACAGCCAAGGGAGCCCGAACTGATTATATTATTAGTAGTGTTTTGTTGTTTATGATTACTGTTGTTCTGACCCTTCTATTGTGTCTAATATTCGTGTGACTTCTTCATGTAACATAAAGTTACTTCTTGAAGTTCATCTGCCAAACTGGTGTCCTCTTTCACAACTGGGTGGAAGTCCTGCCTCCTCAAAAATCCCTGTGCCCTCCCCTCCTCTCCTTTCCTTAAAGCCTAGCTGTGGCGGAGTTTGTAAATGTAGTTCCTTGAAAGTAAGAACTGAAATTCATCCATTTGTGTTGATGTTGGTTGGTTGGTTACATTAACAAAACCACTATACGTCAAGATTCATACTGCAACATTCCTCGGTCCTGGAGGAGAGGCTCTCCGCCGGTCATCAAGGATTTCAACTCGGGGGTCATCTAATGATGTTTAAAAAAAAAAAAAAAAAAACGAGAAAAAAATTAGAAAAACAAAACAAAAACAATGTTTGTTTAAGACATCCAGAAGGAAAAAAAGTTTAATATGAAACAATTATCTCAAGTACGGGTGAGGATTCTTTTGATGTTTGTTTGTTTGCTTTTCCTCTATTTTTGTTTTTGATATTTTGTATAGAAATGGTGTGTCTGCTGAGTGCTGTTTGAACTGAATTGAGTGAATGCAACAATGAGTGCCCTGTGAGCTCCTCTTTCCAATCACATGTTGGAGGTGAGTCTACACTCTTGGAACACAAGAGTCTGGCTGGACCAAACGCCACCCATTATTATTGGCGTCTCTTTCTAATCTGTCCATTTTCTGTTTTGACAGAATGTCTGCCTTCTGATTTTCTTGCCCTCCATTGACAGAAAATCATGGTTGCACCCCACTGGTCTAGCCCTGTTGCTGATTTTTTTTTTTTTTTAATCTTCTGTGTATTTTTATTTTTTTCACTTTGCTCCCTTTCTCTGACCTTCATCTTTTTTTATTTCTGTCTTGTTGTCGGTATGTCATTCTTTATCTTTTTAAATGTGGTCAGGTGTTTTGCAAAAGGGGGCATTGCCAGATTCCTGTGTTCAAAGAGACTCAGCCCCCACTCTGGAACTCACTGGTGGAGAATGACTGAGTAGAAAATGTACTGTGATATTTTTGTATTCTTCAAAGTGTAGCTTGATTGAAAAGTATATGAATATAAAAAAAACTGTGCAAGCGGATGTAATTTAGAATAAGAAAGAAAAACAAAAACATAAACATAAAGCAATATTGAAATGTAGAGTTTACTTAATAAAGATAATTCAATACACTATGCCATTTCCTTCAAGTGTCTTCTTGTTGTCAAGCCAACTTTCATCTGTTAAGTGGTGCAAGTTTTGTTTTTAAGCTCCTGACTGCATAAAGGAGCTTTCTCTTTGCCGCCAAATTGCATTACTCTGTAAAGGTTACATCCTGGGCCTGTCAAAGTGAAAGTAGGTACACAGTCAACAGATAGACAGATACACATACCATCTGTGTTAATCTGCGTCACTGCCAGGGGAACTGTCTTAAGATGTGAGTTCAGTTCAGTTTTGTCATATACTTTGCAATACAGTGAAATTCTTCTGCCACAGTTGCTGACATACAGGGTTGGGGGGAAGGATGACAGTAAATAGAAATTGGTCTATACAAGATTGTTCAACAGTGTGCATACTCGTATTGACATACTGATCATTCATACATAGTATGCATGCCAGTAAATAGCACATACAGGTATGCACTTAATGAGACATGCACACAAAGCCAGAATACATACACCAATCACCTGATTATAACAAAACCCTGAGTCCTACAATTAATTAAGTAATAAAAACAATACATATGTTGTGGGAAACATATACATTGGCATATAAGTGCAAATAGTGCTTGTGGTGCTGGGGACCAGGTGCAAATGAGCTGGAGTACAATGTACAGCCACAAACACAGGTCACTGGCCGTTTAGAATTCGGTCAGCTTGTGGAAAAAAAACTGTTGGTAAGCGGGGAGCATGGAGAAAACAGCGCGAGCTGGGTAGCTAGCATGTTTAATGGTGGATTCCGCCCTCTGACAGCGGGTGGAGTAGATGGTCCGGAGCTGGAGCAGGTCAGCTGCTATAACTTTAGATGCTGTCCTGACAGCTCTCGACAGCAGTTTAAAATCATGGCATGACAGGTTTTCCAGCCACACTGATGCATCCAGTTAGGACACTCTCTATCGTGCAGCGGTAAAAGTTTCCCCAAAAAATCCCCAAAGCTGTGTTTAGCCCTCTAAGGATGAACAGTATTTGCTAAGTTTTTTTTGAGGATGCAGGTAAAGTTCAGACCATGACAGGGAGTTGGTGATCTGTATACCCATAAACCGGAAGCTTTAGACATAGGACACAATAGAATGGGGACCAAAAGAACCGAAAGCTATTCTGAGCAACATTAAGACATAGTGATAGTTTAGACAATATACACACGTATTTTATGTGTTTATTTATGTGCAAAGGTTTGGCCTTTGTCTTTTGATCCCCCATATTCTATTTTCACTGTGATCCCCGGCTGCCTACAGCTGTGACAATTTGGGTTTCTGTTTCGACCACCGAGTCGTTGGTGTGAACACTAGATGGAGCTCTCCAACAGCTTGAACACTAGATGGAGCTCCCCAACTACATTTTGGCAACTCTCTTGCTTCTATCTTGTGACTGGTAAGAAC
Source organism: Tenualosa thibaudeaui (assembly GCA_027481765.1). Taxonomy (NCBI): domain Eukaryota; kingdom Metazoa; phylum Chordata; class Actinopteri; order Clupeiformes; family Clupeidae; genus Tenualosa; species Tenualosa thibaudeaui. Next base: position 5,178,795 of record JAIFZK010000012.1, on the reverse strand, counting down.
TGACAAGGCGATTTTAAATTGTGACTTTTCGAATACAAGAGTGTTATTGTCATGCGCACAGTATTTGGCATGCTGACCACAATGACAGAAATCAACAAGAAATTAGTCTTCATTGAGACACACTATAGTATTTTTGCCTAGAATACTAACTTGCGATTTTTGCAATCTGGCTACGACAAAACCTATACAACAAGCTATACAACAGCCAAGTATGTACATGTGATTAAGTAAACTCTGTCCCAACAGTACTGCAATTACCCTAATGTCATATTATGCCAAACATATTAAGTTATACCCGAGCTGCATGTTTCATTGCACGCCATGAACGTAACAGAAATCCACTGTTTCCCTCCATATTTACCCATGGACCCTTTTAGGTGCCCCTACACAAACGGGTGCCCCTCACCTGAAAAAAGGGGGAAAGGAGGTGCTTTCGCTTAGGCAACACCACCACGTCCTGCTTTTTATGGGGATTATGAATTGCATTTTTCTATTCTAAAAGACAATGTGAAAACACTGTCGTATTTTGATACATGGAGTATGGATTGGTCGGTGAAATAATGCATATTTCACATACGGATTGTACGTTTGTCACAGAAGTAGCTTATTTGTGGTTTCACATATCAGGGTGTATCCCCATTATCTTTGCCGTACATGGTACGCTCCTGAGTTTCAGTAAAGAGTCGCGAGCCAGGAACATCAATAGCCAGCTCAATGAAGATGGCGGATCTGTGAAGGATGCTGTCAACAAGACTTTAAACTTTAAACATTTTCTGATCTTTGACTTGCTGTGTTTGGATAGCTGTTTACGGGAAACACTGCCAGGTAAGTCTTACCGAATATAACCTGAACTGATTCACGTAATATCTTGAATTAGGAAACCAAACATTAATATTTGAGGGTTGTAACCGGTTGGCGTAACATGGTATTTCTAGAAGACCGTTCGACTTGCATGTCTGTGCGGTTTTCAGATTCAGATTTGAGTACACTGCAATACCCGGGCCTGTCTTATTTCAGGGTTCCTGTTGCTGTAGTAGTCTTGGTGTGGTTCTGTGAAAGAATTGTGTTTTAATTTATTTCGTTTAAAAGTTCAATATCAGCTATCTCGATAGTGAAGTTACCTGATGTAGATAGGTATCTATAGTTGTTGTGGTTAGCATTGGCTGCTACGTGGGTAACCGCTGTAGGAGTCAACAAAAGTTCCCTTTCATCCCAGAGACGGCATAGGCACAGTTGTCAAATCATCATATAACTTAAAAGTTATTAATTTCCCTTATTACAATGATTATCTACGTGTTTTCTATCGATATATCACTATTAAATTACCACCACGAACGCAACTTAAACAACTCAACTTTATTCTCCAGCGTGAAGTTTTGCATGCTGTGTCGACGTTATTAAGTTATAACTTGGCGTTAGCGATTAACATTTACATTCAGACTAGTTAGCTGTGCAATCCAATGTGTTCAATAAGGACGAGGGAAATGCACTAAGGACGTTAACTTTGAAGAAGGCTAACGTTAGCCTTGAGTGTACGTCAATTGTGAGATGAAGCTAGTGAACATTAGCCTGCGCTAGCAAGTTAAGTTGATGTCGAGAGATCATCTTTAAAGACTGTCGTTCTAACCACTATACCGCCTGATTACTGCTGTTTTTAATAATACATTGACATCAGTGGCTTTATATGTAGTTATTCAAACTCCAGTTGTGTTATTTCAACACGTGAACAACAACGTGGCAATTGTATGCACAAACAAAATCTGTCTATATAAGTTTTCTTTTTTCTTTCTTTCTTTTTAAACCAAGTAAAAACTTGGTGGTTAAAGACAAATGGCATAAGTAGGATAACACCGCCACACTGCAAGCGTCTCTTTTTAAACTCAATCTGTGATCAAGACATTCAGTCAGTAACGTTGCTGCAGGCACACTGTCCCACGTACTCTCCACAGCGGACACATTGATGCATTTCACTTTCCCTAAGTGGCGTTGACGTGACAGTGGCAATAATATCAACAGCAGGGAATTGAAAGTAAATCTTTTATGTATACTTGTGTTTTTGTTGAAGTTAATGGCTCTTCTGAAACTACACGGATGACATCCGTGTAGTTTCACTGGGTATCCGTGATTTCACTAACACACAAAATAAAATCAAAGGATCGGCTATCTAACCAATAATACTCCGGATTAGGGCTATTCATTCGTGCTCGCTTGTATTCTGACCTCTAAAATGACTGCTTCACCTCATGTAGATGGTGCAGAAAGCGTAGTGGTGAGTCAGTGACAGGATTGTAGGCTGTTATTGCTTGGTTCGTTTTTCTGCCAAGGCCTTTTATCATTCCCTTCCAGAGTGGGAAAACCCAATTAGCATTGATCTTTAAGGCTCAAGATAGCTTCTGTCCTGGGAGCGTACTACTGATGGCTAGGATAAGCCACTTCCTAATAAAAAGATGGACCATTTTCAAGCCACAGTGTCTGCATGGTTGCTACTTATTGTGCGCACCTCAGTGTGGAGCTGGCATGTTGTAGTCTTGGAGTGGTGCTATAAATTTCTGCAATTTTCCATGTAGACTAAATGGTGATGGATATGCCTATTAATGATTCAAAGTATTTTTAACATGATGCCATTCACTACAGAGCTTGACGCACATGCCATGGAAGATGCACATGCCATGGAAGGTGGTCTACACATGAATTGCATCTGATGGATATGTTCCCTTAACATTGTTTCTGGATTCTTTGTGCTTCTAAATAATTCAGCTTTTCAGGCATTTCAGCATTGTCATAGTATAATCATCTTTTTCTTCCTCTCCCTCTTTTTTCCCTAATAAATCTCTGACTAATGGCTTTTTAAGATTTCACACATTTAGGTTGACCTTTAAAAAGAGGCTCTGTTTCTAATTTTGATAGCTGCAGGGTGATTTAAGGCGCTGTGTTTGTGGGCTCCATGTGTGACTTGTCAGAGACATGTTATATTACCCACAGCACACAAATTGTACATACTTTCCACTGCAGCCTCGAGACCGGGCTATGTTGGTTAATGAAATGTCTGTGTGATATTTAGAGGTGCCACAGAGATGCATTAAATGCCAGTGTGAAGTGTTTTGGAAAGCTACATTAATATGGGGATTTTTTTTGTTGAATATTAAAGGAGCAGAGTCACATGGCTGCTACTCTCTGGCCGTGTCCAAACCAGGAAGGTAGTGCTGACTTGCTGTCTTCACTAACAAGTTACCTGTCATAGAAGGCTTCGAGGCACCTACTAAAACTACATAATTTGGTAGAATGTTGGATGTTGAAGGCAGCATGAAGGTGACGTCTTTGCTTCCTTTAAAATTTGGCAAAACAAGGTACCTTCGAAAGCAGAATTTAATGCATTCATCTGATTTGAACATGCCTTGATGCCTCGCTTGCTGCCACCAAATGTTCACTTGAAAGGGAGCATTTCTTCCAATTTTGGACACAGCCTCTGTCAGTGGGAACTGATGTCAACAGGGGTGGAATTCCACGAGCCTAATCTGAACAGCATTCAGGAAGGAAATGCAAATGGGATGCTTGATTAAGAGTCCCCTGCACACAACTCTTGCACTGTGAGTTTGTGTGTGGGTGGGCCAGTGTGAGAGAGAGTGCTGAACCTCACATTTGTGCTAAACAATCAATTGACTGCTGGGCCATCCAGTGGGCTAGACTCCCTCTGTGTGCTTGAATTCTGCATGCTCTCGCAGGAGTGCAGGTGCTTATCTTGCCCTCTTTCACACAGTTTCTGAAGAACCATCCAGTTGGATGGTAGTGATCATGTGAGTCGACATTACACTTCTCCTGAAATGACATCATTTACCAGACTGTTTGTGTTGTCACATCTTCCATGCAAATTGTGCATGAAGCCTAGCCTATATATAGCTTTACATGTCTGTCCATCCCAAATGTTACCTCTGTCACCACCCGATATACCTACGGATGTTTTGCATTGTCCCCACGATTTCCAGTGGCTGCTCCACTTCGTCCTTGCTCTCGAGCGACATGCACAATGACGGATAAGATGAACGCAGAGTACGGATGAAGGGTTCTGTCCTTCTCTGTTGCTGTCTTTTGTGTAAATAATCTCAACACCTTGCCTACATCTCATGTAAATGATCTTAATATTGCAACCTGTTTACAGTTTTGATATTTATGACTAGTCAAACCACAGATGAGCGTTGTCATCAGAGCTTAAGAATAGTTTGCTGGTCCAGGCGGGATCCTGGTTTAATAAACTGCCTCAGTACTGTGTGTGTGTGTTTGTGTGTGTGTTTGTGTGTGTGTTTGTGTGTGTGTCTGTGTGTTTATGTCTGTGTTTGTGCGCACACGCGTCAATGCCTCCATTAGACAGCAGACTGAAGAAGTCTTACACATTTCAACCCCCTCTCTCATTCCTCCTGACTCCCCTGACCCAGCTCGACCCTACATAAGGTCAATATGTGCAGAGTGTAATAGGGCCTGTTATTAATAAAATACATCAGGCGGGAGTCTGGCGCGGATGCTGTGATCCCAGAGGCTCAGGTTAGGAGAGGCTGAGCTATTGATGCAGTGTCGGTTTAATCTCAGCTCGGGTTGCGGTGTCAGGAGTTGCCCTCTGAGAGGCAGGGTCATCTATCTCTTTACCGCAGGCAAAAAAAGGTGCCAATTATCTTTTTCACCTCTGTGTGTTGGGCAGTTATTTTCTTGCTAGCTTTTTCATTTGACCTACAATATTCAAAATGTGTGTTTTTGTTTAGTTTTTTCCTTCCCTTTTTAATTAGCTAGAAAACTGCCACAATCTCACTTTGTCTCACAACAGTAAATAAGATGTACGGTAGGTGATGTGGATCAGCCTGCGTCCTGTGTTTTGTTGTGCGTTTATGCACCTCGTTGGGAGGGAGCGGGGGAGATTTGTAGGTGATGATGCATAAGATTATATTGGATTGTGTGGATGTGTCAGAGGCTCTCTGGTGAGTGCTCTTACCGCCAAGACTCTTCCCAGCTCACTGAATCACTGTCTTCTCAGAACAGCTTTGTGGATTGAGTGTGTGTGTGTTTGTGTCTGTCTGTCTGTATGAGAGAGGTGATGGGTTTAGCTAGACAGAAGGCCAGCGATGGCTCTTTATGTAGACTTGCTGAGGTCCAAAAGTCAGAGCTGTTGGTGAGGTAACATTCCAGAGCTGTATGGACTTTGGAAGTTGTGACAATGGAGTGCAGGAGACCCCCCCATCCCCCCAGTCTCTTGCTCTCCTTCTCTGCCTAGTTTCTTTCCTCGCTGCATGCGGTGGATAAGATTGGGTGTTGGGTGTGACTAATTGAATTCCTGTGCAGGCCTGACACAGACTCCCTCCTATCTGTGGGGTTAGTCCCGCTCCAGGCTCCCACTGATACACGGGCGTGAAGAGGGAGAGGAGCTGAGCGTTGTGTTCAATTAAACATGATCTTCTGGGATGCACCCAACCAACCAACCCACCACCTCCACCCCATCCCACCCCCCACACCTACCCCCCTCCTCCACTACACCACCACCACCTCCTGTTTCTAAGCCGCCTATCGCTGCCTGGAGGCTCCCCTGAGATGCCCCCTGCTGAGGGGATGATGGGCAGGGCGTCTACCTCTGAGCACTGGATCCTTACCTGCTGTTAATGGAGATTGTGAAAGCGAGGGGAGAGAAATAGTCGAGGGAGAGCAGATAGATGCAGGGCTGTGGTTGGCAGTGGCCCTGCTGCTCTCGGGGTTAATTTAGTGCTCCTCAGCCTTAACCACTCTTGTGAGGTTGGGGGGGGGGGGTGTATTTTTCTTTCCCATGTTTTTCCCATGTCTTTCCCATCTGACAGAAGCCCGTGCACTTTGTGCACTTTGGCCTTTCAAGATGATGCGTAAAAAGCGTGTGCAATTTTCAGATGTCTGAGGTGTGCGCCGTGCATAGAGAATAAATTCCTCTCCTATTTTTGCCTTGCCTTGCCTTGCCTTGCCTTGCCTTGCCTTCTCTTTCCTCCAGGCTGTGTTGAAAATCCTAATTTTTTTTCTCTCATTATGTTTAGTTTTGGCGTGTGTTTGTGGTTGGGAGAGTAAGGTTAAAAGCAATACAGTCTACCTCTCCTCCATGCCTGTCGACCTTTGATCCCTGGATAGCCCTATGTTTGTTTACGTACATCTCCCAATCATGTTATTTTACGAGACTCTCAGAGCTGAACTGCAGCTTTGGCTTCAGATGAGCGAGCAGCTATAAAGCCCCCACCACCACCAGCACCAAAAAGGTTCTTTTCTACCATGCTGTGTGCACTCCAATCTTGGCATGTAGGTTCATTAAATTGTTTAAATGCCTTCCGTGGGCCTTGACATTAAGGTCCTGTCAGCATGCTGCTGTGTTTGGTCTTTACCTCTGCAGACGGTTAATTAAACTGGTCTTATCTCTGCACGAGAGCATTTATCTCTTTTGCTGTATATAATTGAGCACTTGCAGATAAGTTGATAAGTGCTTGTTACACACTCTGACTCTCCTTGTGCATTCTCAGGTTCTGGGTATTTTTGGCCACCTATATATATATGTGTGTGTGTGTGTGTGTGTGTGTGTGTGTGTGTGTGCGCGCTTCACAGCAGCAAATCTGGAGGCAAGTTGTTCAACTCCAAGAAAGGCACCTCAGGTGTAACTAGATGTGCCCGTGAGTTTAGACTGGTTTAGAAATCTGAAGTAATTGAGGTAAAACATTGAATGATCTGAAACAGGGTCATAGTCCAGTCCAAATCTCACTGCATTGCACATCATATTCGCCATTTTATGCTGAGCCAGTTTCCTAATTCGACTCCACCCAAGTGCGCTTATGTTGCTAAACAAAGTAGGATGAAACTGTTGTTCCAACCTTTGCTGCCAAGTCTGTTTAATCATGCTAATTTCATTTGCTGATGACTAGATGGTTATTGTAAGCGACGCACTTCCTGTAACGCAACCCAAGTGTAACGCATGCTAATGGAGGCTGCTGCAGACCTGTCCATCACTATGCACGGCCGGTGTGTGTGTGTGTGTGTGTGTGTGTGTGTGTGTGTGTGTGTGTGTGTGTGTCCGTCCCTCTTCTCTTCTGCTGTATACATATATACACACACACACTCCCTGACAGAAGGTGGGTGGGTTTGATGATGCAGTGTTCAGCAGTAGGATGATTTTGCCTTCAGGTTAAAGAACTGAGGAGATTGATTAAATTAGCAGTTAATAAGAGATCAAAGGGGTGTGCTGTGGAAGAGAGGGAAAACATATTTTTGAAGCTGCAGTGACAGATTAGGACTAATCTCTCTCCGTATGTTACTAGTTTTATGCATATCTCACTCTTTCCCATCTGTTGACAGGAGCTTGTGCTAAGTGCACTTTGGCCTTTCAAGATGATGCGTGAAAAGCGTGTGCAATTTTCAGATGTCTGACAGGTGTGCGCCGTGCATACAGAATGAATTCTCCTAGTTTTTGCCTTCAGGCTGTGTTGAAAATCCTAAAATTTGTTTCCTCTTATTATGTTCAACCCCCCCCCCCCCCTCAACATGACATTTCAAGTTTTTTTTTTTTTTTTTTTCATTTCAAACTGTTTGATGAAGAGAAAACTGTTTGTGTGATTTTTATCTGTCGTAAGTCATCTTAGGTTTAGATCGTCCTTCAACCCTTTGTAACTCTCTCTAACTTCCTGTGGTGGCATTATCATCAGCAGTGCCGGCATGGTTAGGAGGTGTCCAACCATCACGCCAGTGCCGAGACCGGCAGATTGTTGTGGCGACCAGACTGATGAGTAACTGTACTATTAACTTCATCTACAGTCCCCTGGAGGCAGAAAAATTACCTCAGATGGCCATTCATCACATTAAGTGGCCAGCATGGCAGAGTTGTTGTTCTGCGGAGGAGCATTTTCAAGCGAACGTCTAAGTTCACTTTGCTGGTGGTGGTGGTGGTGGTTGTGGGTGTATATAGAGGGGGGGGAAATGAGGAAAGCAACCAATAGTGGATCAGCAGAGTCTCAGCAGTGTGGTGTGAGATGGGGCCCCAGCAGACCAGGGGGGTATACTACAAAGCAAGGTTACTGGCTAAGCCAGGTAACTTCAGGCGTAACTGCTGATCTCCAAACGACATGTCACTTCAGAGATAAGATACTCAACTGACATGTTCTTTTAGAGATCAGTTGTTACTCACAAAGTTACTGTGTGTTAACTAGTAACCTTGCTTTGTAGTATAGGCCCCTGCTCTTGCTGCATTCATTTGTTGTTGAGAATGCCAGGGGCCAAACACAGAACAGACGATAATTTCAAAAGGACATCTGTCCATTTCAACGTCTGAATTACTGGCAGGTCATTGGGCTCCACTGGGCCGCCTTCTACCGTTTTGTTTCTCTTGGGCTTTTCCTGGTGACGTCATCCTGGATTCTAGGGTGAGTATTGTCATACAGATGAGCTATACTCGCACACATACGTTGAAGGCGATGGTGTCATCTTCCCTACTGGCTCTTCTCTAATGCCTTACTGATGGTATCACAATTATTTTGTAACCTAGTGTGCTTGCCATCACCAGGTTCTTGTCCATACACCAGTCCTAATCGTGCATTAGGTAAAGGAAATACAAAAACAAGATGGGGTTTGCATTCCCGCACGATTTCACAAAATTATAAATGAAGGGGTGCCGTTGAAGCGCAATTGTGTTAAACACGGTGCGACAGACGCCAACCTCCGCTACTCTGTCTGAATTCTTAATTGGGTATAGTAGGCATACATTACGTTGTTCAGAAAGTGAAACTGCTGTGGTGTAGCCTCTGCCTGCCACTTTGGCTGCTTTCCTTTGAGCGAGGATCCTGTCTGACAGAAACTCTGTTTTGGTGCTTTACCAAAAAGCTCAGCCCTGTTGAGGCAGCGCCTGAGTAAAAAGGAGAGAAATCTGTACACAGCTCAGGGGAGAAGATGGAAGGAAGGAGGGAGGGAGGGATGGATGGGCTATATGGATGAACGATGAAGAAAAGCTACCATATTGAGGGAGGGACAGAGAAGTGAGAGAGCGAGTGTGGTTCTTGATGGGGGAGCTGACCATCAGCCATGACCTCATCCTTGTTCTCAAGTGTCTCTCTGTACCTGCTTTAGGCATGTTTGTTGTGCTGCCTGTGTCTGTCAGAGAGGCCCAGGTGCTGGTCATGTAGCACTACTCTGTCAACCTCAACAAAGGTTTTTTTTTTTGTTTTGTTTGCACACACACACACACGCCATCTGCATTTTTAGTTTGAATTTGAATGTAGATTTATGCAGTGCACCAACAGCCTCCATCTCGAGGCAATGTTTGCCCTGTGGAGATGTGTTTGGCATTGGCTGTTTATCCACAGCCTGGCCTTAGTGCTCTCCTTACGCACTCATCCGTCACCCCGTTTGACTGTCGGACCCCGAGTACATTTCCCCCCATGAGTCCAAATTTCACGCATCTTAAATAAATAGGAGGAAAATCCAAGTGTGTGTGTGTGTGTGAGGGAGAGAGGGAGAGAAAAAAGGAAAGAGTACTGAATGGTGAAATATGGGGATGTGTATCACAGACTTCAACTGGTATTGGTTCTACGGTGGTTGCGACCTAAATATCGATAAATCCTTGTACATACGGTGATGCAATTGGTTTATGTGGGGTGAATTTGTTCTGACATAGCTGATGTATTTAGCTGTTTTGTGGCAGGAGATGGCTTCCCATGAAGCACTTTGATTGACAGGTGAGGTGAAAATTATCTTTTTAAAATGTGAACGTCTGGGATGCCCGCCAATGAAGGAAAAATGGTCAATTTTACCAGTCACTCAATGGCAAATCATTTTGTGTGTGAAGTCAACCAGCTGCTTTGACATTTAAGCAGCGTTTGACTGCTGGCGGGTTAATTTCTGTCCCTGATTGACAGCATGAGAACAAACAAGTAGGCGGAGTAAACCGTTTTTCCAATCGCAATTTGTTCTCTGTAAAGCATTGCTTTTGCTTCTCTGTTTAATTGGAGTGTTCAGTTGATCCCCAGACCATTGTTGATGAGCAGGATCACTATTGATATCAGTATTGGTAAAATCCGAAGGATGGGCTACCTGTACCTACTGAAGGCATTTGGAACATGCATACACACTCACACACACGTACAGGAAGACACAGAGATCCATACAGATGCAGTCTGTGGAAAGAAATGGCAGCATGATATTTTTTCAGTCACTATGAAATAACAATGGCCTTACCCAAAAGTTAGATTTGACATTCAACTATTTCTGTTTACTGTGCCTGTTTTGGTCCCTTAAATGACTTGCTGTGTCCTCTGTCTCTAATTTTGCCAGTGTGACACCGTCACCAATTTTGTGAGTGCAACAGTATAAGTGCAATTTCTGAACTAATTGCTAGCCGAACATGAGGACGCCAGTCATGGAAAAGCCACTCAGATTACTGTAAATCATGTAGCACCACTGTGCCTGACGATGGATGGATGGATGGATGGAGGGATGGGTGGGTGGGTGGGAGGGAAGGAGGGCCAGTGAAGAAGGGAAAGAAGGAGATGAAAGGCGGCCACTGTCAACAGGATTGAACCTCATTAGCAACCTCCTGAGCTCTTAAGCCCTCCCTCATTTTCTGAGAAGTGTCAGAAGTGAAGAGTGGACCTGACTCTCATCTGGTCCTCTTTTGTTCAAATAATGAGAAGATTTTTCAAAACGATAGAAAATGCTTTAATTAGACTCGAGTGTTTGTGTGTGCCAGTGTATGTGTGCATGTATGAGCCTGTGTGTGTTTTCCTCCTTTTTAAAAATCTCATTTGTCTTAAGAGGAAAAGGTGCTTTGTATAATGAGCACATCTACTTGGGTATTGCAGTCAAGTGTGACGTTACTACTTGGCTTGGCATAATCCTCTTGACTTGAGCTTTATGGAAAAGGCAAAGGGGGGGGGGGACAAGAAAGAAATCTGAATGACCAAAAGCTGACTGACGTCCAAGATGAAACTCCCAGTACTCTCATTGCGCTACGGGTTCTGAGATGCTCCAAACGCAGCCTGTCCCATAGCCTGATTTAGTTCATCATCCCTGTGTCGTCGCCCATTCAGACGGCTAATGTTGCCTTTGTGAGTGGCAGGGGCTTTTGTCAACCAGATCGATGTTTTCCTCCATGTCTGTTTAGCTGCCGTTTTCTCCATGCTAACCCTGGTCGTTTACATACACACACAAACACACACACACACACTTTGTCCCAGCAAGACGTGTCCCAGCACTGCTTGTGGTTAATCATTACCAGAAGATCTGCTCAACTCCGTTCCTCTCCCCTCATCCAACCCCCACTGCCTCACCCGCCCCCAGTCCCCCCATCCGCCAAACGCCACGTCAGACTCCACTGATGGTCGTCATCTCACTTGAGCTTTTGGAGTTGGCTTTAAGGCATTTCTGCTTACAGTTCACTTTTGCAACGCCCCCCCCCACACTCTTTCATAATGGCTAGAAATTCAGTTATTTATTCCACTCTCTCAACATAAACAAGGAGAGATTGAGGAATGCTGACGGGCTGTGCCTGTCTGATAGGAACCACACTGATTATTTTATTTATTTTTTTACCCCCCTCCCCTCCTGGATTTTTCCATCCCTGCACTAGAGTGATCGTGTGCACCGTGTGTCTGTACTTGTTGTCCTGCACATGGTGCAGTGGTTGTCTTGTTAGGTGTTTTTACTGTCTGTATTGTCTTCTTGCACACTCTGTGCTGGTCTGGTCTGCTCTGTGTTGCATTGCGTTGCCTTGTCTCGCTGCACACGTGCCAGGCGGTGCCTCGTAGCCCTGTGTAATGCCCCTGCGGTGGTTATGCTGTGCGTCCGTTTGTTGTTTATTCAAAGGGGTGTACCTGTGGTTCCCTCTCGGGCTGCCAGTGAGCTGGATGAATCATTCTATCTGGAGGAGAATTTCCCCTGGCTGCTCTGACAGTGAGGGATGACTGCAGCCAACGTGCTGGCGCAAGGAGTGCTAGCGCTCTCTCTTTCTCTCTCTGTCTGTCTCTCTCTCTACACGAAACATCTCCCTGCATTTTGTTTCCGCATGTGTGTCTAGCTTCAGCTCAGTTCTCCAACAAGTACCGAAGTGTTTTTTTGTTTGTTTTTTTCTTCTGTTTTTGGGTTTGTGTGTGTCCATGCTCCTCTTCTCTTGGCATTATGAATTGTAATTTGAAGGAGAAATGGCCCCTGAGACAGAGACGTATGCTACTCATTTCCACCGGCTCCCTGCTTATTCTCCTTGGACTTCACCATCTCTGCTTCATAGAGCCAGGCTAAAAATTGCTGTTGGATTGGTTCTGAGAGTGTGTGTGAGTGTGTGAGGGTAAGGAGTTTTCCTGAACTAACTTCTCCCCTTGTTTCTCAGGGTTGGATCTTCCATGAGTATGAGAGCTCCTCATCCGTCTCTTTACCCCTTTATCTTGTTTTTCTCTCTTTTCCTCTGTCTTCTCTTGTCTTTTGTTATCGCTACTTTTGGTTTGCTTTAGTCAATTTTCTCCTCCCTCCCTCCCTCCCTGCCGTGTTCTCCTCATCTTTTCTGCCTGCCTTGGTCGTGGGCGTCATGGCCGCCGCCTGTGCTGGCTTTGTTTACTGCTGAATGGGTCCAGTGTGAAGGCAAGCAGAAGGATGAACAGTGAGCCCCCCCTTTCTCTCTCTCTCTCTGTGTCTCTCTCTGTGTCTCTCTCTCTGTGTCTGTCTCTGTCTCCCTCTCCCCCTTCCTCCCTCCACGGGAGGCTCAGAGCCGTGATGTGTTTTTGTCTCCAGGCCTGCCTCCCTTGGATTGGCTGCATACATCATGCATGTAGAAGCTCGCTGTCATTATTGGCCTAAATAGAACACACCGACGCCTGCCATGGGAGGGAGTTGAGGAAGACACACAGCAGAGAACATTGTGATTCCTCTTCTGCTCTGTGTGTGTGTGTGTGCGTGTGTGTGTGCGTGCGTGTGCGCGTGCGTACGCGTACGTACATTCCAGTTCCTCTGCACTTATGCAAGCACACCTGCAGGCTCCATACAAGTTAATCAGCCCAGTGACTTTGAGTTAGGATTGTAAGAGGGGAAGAGTTCATTCTAACGACCAAAGGCTGTTTATGGCCTAGGTCAATCTGGTTTGATTGCAAGCCAGAAATTTAAATGACCTGATACCACAAAGCCCATACACTCACACTAAGTCTAGTCACACTAACGGGGGGTTAACACTTGCACTTGTTGGTAACACTATAGAAATGGATAATTAGACTGCTCATTTCTCAGATTTCTTTCCTGGTCTTCCCTGCATGGATCACGCGGAGTGAGTCATGTGACGGGTACATTGGCAATCGTAGACCCCGTATGCCCACTGTGTCCTGAGGATAGATGCCACTTGACTCATTCAATTTAAACCCCGCACCCCCCCCCCCCCCCCTTTCCCCTTCCTCATCTCTCTCCAAGTTGTCATTACACCCCGCCCCCGTCTGCTCCTCTGGGGATGTCATTGTTGCTGTTTTGCTGCTCCATCAAAGTGCAAGTAATTAGGGCCGTGTAAACAAATGGGATTTGCTGCAGTCCTGCAGAGGTGCACCTTGAGACACATGCCTATTAATCCCTCACTCTGTGTGTGTGTGTGTGGCTTTGTCAGACTCAAAATTAGTATGAGCTTTATTTTGGGCTCCTGTGTGTGTGTTTGTGTGTGTGTGTGTTTGTCTGTCGGAGCTAGAGGGTGTGTGTGTGTGTACGCTTTGTCAGACTCAAAATGTGTGTGCGTTAGCTTTATTTTGTGTGCCAAGTTTTTGGCCCATGTGTGTTAGTGTACGTAGAGTATGTGTAGAGAATGTGTAGGATTCTGTTTGCCCTGCGTGTGTTGGTGCACGCACTACAGTGTCTTGAAAGGTCTACCTTGGGCCGCATCATTTTAAGTTTTCCTCTTCCACCCCTCGCTTTGTTCTGCACCCATTAACTCGGCCAGACCGTGCACCTGTGGTGGCCGCGCTCTGTTAGCGCTTTTGATGATGCGCCGCTCGCCTGCATTAGCATTAGCGTGTCTCCTTAATGAAATAGTGCACCCTAAAGCTCAATTAAAATGCCACTTGTAATTCTGTGTTCATTAAGCCTCTGTTTAGCAGTGCAAGTTCGCCTGGCTTTTCGATTGTGGTGTGGTTTGTAGTTTGTTTCTGGGAAGATGGTTGTCTAGTGCGCTCAGCACAGGAAGACGATTGAAATCACTCAAGTGCAAAGTGCACACCCAGGAGGCTTTTAGGTATCTACAGATGGCAGGGGTCTTATGGGCTGACCTTTTGAGTGATGAGATTACTGGTCAGCTAATTGTGGAGCACATTTTGCTCACAGAGTGAACTGTGGTCTACATTAACCGAGACCTGGGTCTCGCCGCATGCTGTGTGTGCGTGCGCTAGCCATTTTTACTAAAGCCTAACTTATGGTCGTGCTGTGCATATCCACCAATACGCAGGCACGTAGACAGTGCCCTCTACAACATCACAAAACCTTTCCAAAATTGTAACTAGCCTGCAAAATGACGCCGACCCTCTGGACAGTGCTGGTATCTGATTGACCCGCATGCTTTGTTTTGACCTGGCTTTGACTTCGTCAGACCACCATGGGCACAGTTAGCAAGATGCTAGTTCACAGTGTGTGCTTTATAAATAATCACACACATTCTTTTGGATTCAGTGGAGGGATTTCCTGATTGTACTGCACCTATATATTTGTAAGGTATCAGCACTTTGTAGGCAGCAATGAGAAATTCACTTGCTAATAGAGGGTACATTGGCTGGTAGAAACCTCATAAATACCTTGGCTGTATTTTTTTCTCTGCAATAACGAGGTAATTGAGACATGCTGCATCTCTTTATCAGCTGCTTCCACTAAATGATGGCAAGAAAAAGCCAAACAACTTAGTTTTAAGCAACACCAATATGTGGGTAGACCAGTGCCACTTCAACCAGTTCTGAATGCTGGCCTTGCGTACAGACACATGACAGAGAACTACGAGGTAAACTGCTGCGTGCGTGCGTACAACAGTGTCATGAAAGGCCCTAGATCTACCTTGGGCAGCATCATTTGAAGTATTCCTCTTCCTCCCCTCACTTTATTTTGCCTCACAGTTTGAGCTTTGTAAATAATCACACACATCGTTTTGGATTCAGTGGATGGATTTTCTGACTGCACACACCTGTATGGACCCTGCGTGTATAGACCGACTGTGCGGCTACAGAGTAACAAATTAGGAGAAGTATAATAACACCTTAAGAGTTGCCTCCCTCTATTCCCCCTCTCATCTGCAGGTATTATGTATTGATTTGATTGATTGATTCATGCAGAACGTCAGCGACCAATCTTGGTGTTAGTGACTGTGTGTGTGTGTGTGTGTCCGTGTCCGTGTCCGTCCGTTCGACGTGTGTCCTACCCTTCCTGTGCTGATGGCTTTGTAGATTACACTGAGTCAGCCCTGCACCTCTCCTCGGGGCTCTGATGGCCCGTCTGTTAGGTAATACCTACTGGGGAGAGAGGAGGAGCGGGAGCCCTTCACACTGTTCCTCTCAATCGGCCATTAGAGTACCCACCCAGCTGTTCATCCACACCAGAGGGTCCATGCAGGTGTGTGTGTGCGTGAGTGTGTGTGTCTCCTGTGTTGGATATAAACTGCTGATTCTAGCTCTCATGAGACTTTGTGCAGAAATTGGTAGTGCTATAAGAAGGACATGGTCGTGCTCGTGTGTGTGTGTGCCTGTGTATGTGAGCGAGGTTGTGTGTAAATAGTTATGGGTCTGCTTTGGAGCTCCCTCTGTTGTTTGTGCCTCTGATTAGTTACCCCCCCCAGCTTCTCAAATGTGTGCCCTTTTTTCAGAAGAGGGATTGCTTTCATGGGCTCAGCGCTGTAGCTGGAGGACGGGTGTGCCGTCATAAGATTATCCGGGCCCTCTTTCCGCTTTTCAATGAAAAAGTGTGTCATATTTCCTTGGCAGTGTTGCAACACATACATACATACATACACACACACACACACTCACACTCTCACTACCCTCGGATTAGTTTGTGGTCTGGCTTTCTGTGGCAGCTGGACACATGCGTAGGCTAGCTATCACCCGACCAGAAAAGCTGTTTACACACACCCTCATCTCTAGCTTCTTACCAAGTGCTTGTGTACCGCTCTCTGCCCATGCTCCCGTACACACATGCATGCATATTAAACGTAAGGTGCCATCCCCTACAAGAAACTAGCCTAAAAGGGTGAGCGCTGTATGTCTGAAACTGACACTGAAACTTTTCCTCATTATTATTTTTTTTCCCTCTCGTTTAGTGTTTCTGGAGAGTGTTGTAGGCTAGTGAAACTGTGACTCCAGCAGGTTTTCTGTCTGCCTTTATACCACATGTTGATTTGTTTTCCATCTAGCCTAGTTCTTTGGGCTGATGGAGAAACGGCAACAGCAGTAGCAACCAGACTGTGTAGTCTAGCCAGTGTCTGTCAGGCTAATGATGGAGCCAAGTTTGACTGTGGGGCAGGACAAAGTGCAGCCGTGGCAGATGGCCTCAGGTGAGTCTGCAGTGGACGGCAGCGCTTGTGTCAGTCTGTCCATCCCTCTGTGTCGCATTGCTTCAAGGTGTGTGTGATTGTTCTAAAGCATTTCGCAAAGAGAAGACTCCAGAGATGTGCATGCCTGCAGTTAGACTGGAGCACATAGCTACGCACACACACATACACACACACACACACACACACACACAGTTATTCTCTGAAGCCCAGACCACTGTCCCTGATACAGACACACACACACACACACACACACACACTACACACACACATTTTCTGAAGCCAAGTGAGTTGCTATGGGATTTGCAGAGAGCGTCATTTGCCAATGCTGCTGTTGTGAGGTCCGGTCCGGGGAGCCGCATGTTCAATCTGAAAATTCAATTTCTCATCAGACAGAGAGCAGCTTGAGATCTAAGCACCGCGCCACTGCTAATTGTCTTCAGCTGGGCCCTTCCAGCGAGAGCGACGCTCTCATCGAAAAATGTCGTCATGTTTTCTCTCTACTCTATTTCCATCTATTCTGTTCCTTTTTTTATTTTTGTCGACTCTCTCTGTTCCACTGAAACTCATCATTTCTGTATTCTTTGTTGGGCGGTATGATCCCAGAATAGCCCGTCATGTGAAGTGAGTGGGAGGGGAAAAAAAAAAAAAAAAAAAACCTCTAATGTAATTCTTCCAGTGGCATAAATTGGAAATAGTATGCATTTCCTCAGGGGAGAAGACCAAAGACCAAAAATTAGATTGAAGGGTAGGTGCTCTTAATGGATGAAATTGGAACCCACCCTCTGTGTGTCTGTGCGTCTGTGTCTTTCTGTGCGTCTGTGTCTCTGTCTCCGTCTGTCTCTGTGCGTCTGTGTCTGTGTCTGTCTCTGGCAAGCAACCCACACACTGCCTTATGTATGCAGAGAGAAGAGCTTGCTCTCAACATGTGCATACTGTGTCTATTCCGTCTTTGTCCTCGTCGCTGTTACCACTGTCGCTGAGAGACTGTCTTGGAATTCAGGTTATTCTCTTATGGTCGTGGCCCTCTGTACTTTGGCTCCACAGGCATCTCCAATAAGGCTGAATCCCCATGCCCCCCCTCTGCCCGTGATAGAAATCCTGAAACCCTTCAGGATCTAATTGGCAGGAATCAGCCAGGCATGAAACGGATTCATGACAATGAAGTCTGAGGAATTAGGATTCAGCCAACACGTAGGCCCATTTTGCTTATTTGAAGGTGTGTGTGTGTGAGTGCGTGCGTGGGTATGGGTTGGTTGTGGTGGTGGTGGGAGATCTTGTGTGAGTCAGTGGAGTTGTATCTGTGTCAAGTCCATGTTGAGAGGCAGTGGGCGACCTTAAGTGACTGGGTGAGCAGTCCCCCTCGGAGCCCTGTGCTGTCAGTGCTACGGGGCCCATCCGCTTTCACAGCTGTTTCAAATGGACATTTTCTCAGGCTGAGGTCAGTGGGCTGCAGCCCTCATTCCATATTGTTATGCACAGCCACACGTAAATTGATCTGTCTTTCCTTCGCCTAGACTCACCAAGCGCTTGGAGCCTTCTGTCTGAGCATTGAGGTTTTGTGGGCTGCTACAGGAAGGCCTGTGTGTGTGTGTGTGTGTGTGTGTGTGTGTGTGTGTGTGTGTGTTTGCCAGTGTTTTAGGAGGGGGGTTGGCTTGTTTTGTAACCTGCTGACCCTCTAATGACCCCGGCGTCTCTATGGCAACAGGCACCCAAATGTGTGGATGGCCAGGGGTGCATGGAGAGACAGACTAGGCCGGGGGGATGGAGGTAGCGGGGGGCTGCACATTCCTCTGTCAGCGTGTCTGCGCAGGCACTGCGCTGCGTTTCATGACAATCTCCACCCCTCTGTTTAAGAGGAAACGCCTAGTGCTCACACACACACACACACACACACACTTATTTAGTGAATAGGACCCACAAGCACAGGCATTTAAAAATCCCTTAACGTCCAAAGTTTCTCAGTTGTGTAAAGATCAACAAAATATGTATGTGAATGTTTGCTTTGTCTACACAACCAAAGCATGGCAAGTGTGAGGTGTGTTGTGGGGTTCCCAGAATTGGTGGATGGGGGTGTAGGTCAGTCATGCAGTGCAATCTGCTTGGAAGCTGCTGTTTCCATTCCATCTCGCATGTCTGGCCTTGAACATTGAACCAGGGCTGCCGGTTTTACTCCTTCTGGGCGCTGACCTCAGATGGCCCAGCTAGAGGGGACACATAGTATATGTGCATACACACGCACACGTGCACTCTTAACAGAAAAGTTGTTTACACACACCCTCCTCTCTAGCTTCTTACCAAGTGCTTGTGTACCCCTCTCTGCCGTACACACACATGCACGTAAGGTGCCATCCCCCTACAAGAAACTAGCCTAAAAGGGTGAGCGCTGTATGTCTGAAACTGGCACTGACTCATTTTTTTTTCCCCTCTCGTTTAGTCAGAGGGGACACAGTATACATACATATATACATACACACATACACACACACACACACATGCAGACGTATTAGGCAACACCAGTCTGTGGAGGTTAACCAAGCACCTCGGTGTCTGACATTGGTGACTCAGTTTCTCAACCATGAAGATTGAGTTCACCTATCAAAGCAGATGGTAGTTGCACTGTGTGTGTGTGTGCGAGTGCGTGTACATACGCACGCATGTACGCACGCATGTACCATCCTCGCCTGCTTTGTTAGCATACTTGACTCCCTGTCTCAGCTTCTCCCGTCAAGGACACAATTGGGCGACATCAGAGCGCCAGTGTGTCGACCATTACCATAGTGACATAGCTAGCTCACTCCCTCCTTCCGTTGCAGGGACAGATGTGGCGTTTGAGAGCATCTCCGCGTGAGTGGATCTCTCGCTCTCTCTCTCTCTCTCTCTCTCTCTCTCTCTCTCTCTCTCTAGCCTTAGCTTCTGGCACTGCTGCATACACAGGTGCTGCTGCACAGCCAAGCCACTTTTACCTGCTCACCATGCATGAAACAACTGTACTGATCCTCACCCTCAAGGGCTTGCACTCTCTCTGTGTCTGTGTCTGTGTGTCTGTCTGTGCCTCTGTGTCTGTGTGTGTCTGTGTCTGTCTGTTTGCTGCTAAAGCTGTTAGATTTCGCTCGACTTGAGTCACTGAGCATGGACGCTGCTTCTCTCAGGAATCCACAAGGAGTCAGAGGAACGCTTGCTTTTGTTCATGTCTAGCAGATGGACGCACACGGAGCTCCCACATGTACACATGCACACACAGAGCAAGCCGATGCCTGAGAGCTCTTGGCAATTATTATAGCTTAAAATGTGTTCTTTGTTGTTGAATGTTGTTGTTTTCCCACCACATACAAAGGCCTGTGAATGTCTTATGAATGTCTTATGAGACTTTGCCAATGCCTTCTCTACTTCCCCTTCACAATTCTCCTCTCTTCGATCGTTGCTTGCCCTCATCAGTAAGCATGAGTTAGCCCATCTCCCTGCCTTTCTCACTTAGATTCCCTCCTCACCCAAGGAGGGTGGGTGGACAGCTCAGTTTGGGTGGGGGTGTGTGTGTGTGTGTCTATTTGTTTGTCTGGGCCTGTCTCGGTTTGTTCCGTTCCCTCTGTATGTCTGGCCCTGCCTGCGTGTGTGTGTGTGTGTGTGTGTGTGTGTGTAGGGACTTGGCTGGGCTGCCGCATCCTGCTGCCACGCTCTGCTTCCTCCCGTCCTCATGCGCTCCAGTCGACAGTCAAGAGCTCTCAGCACCCGGCCGCAGAGGACTCCTCCAGACATGATCTCTCATCCAACTCTGCGAGCTCTAGTCCTGCACACCCACTTCCTCTCCTCCCCTCTCCCCTGCTCTTTTTCCCAGTCCCTGAAGCTCTGCAGTCCTCCAAACCTGCAATTCCATCCAAAGGTAGCAAAGGGACTCCTCCTGTCTTCCTGCTCTAGGCCTCTTGTGAGGGTTTGGGCTTGGAGGGCCTGCTGTAGCCTCACATGTCATAACCTGAGCAATTCTGCCTGCAGACCTACCACTTCTGTGTGTGTCTGTGTGTGTGTATGTGTCTGTGTGTGTGTGTGTGTCTGTGTGTGCGTGCGTGCGTGCGGTAGTGTGGAGGAGTCCCTCTGGTGTCCAAAACATACGTGCTTCTCTGCTATCTTTGAAGAGTCCTCCAGGCCCAGTTGATGGTCTTAGGCACGCAGACCTCCTCAGCCTCAAGTCCCAAAATACTCCCAGGCCCCATTGATCCGCTTTCAGACTTGTCCAGACTTCCAGATTTTTCTGCGTGTCTTGGTCTTGTACATCTCAAGTCGTCAATGTCAGGAACCTCCCTCACAAACGCACTGCACATGGATGTTTTTCTGCCATAATGAGACAGGAAGGATGTTGGTGGGTTGTTGTCAATGCGAGAGAGAGAGTGAGAAGGAAAGGCAGGGGGATGCAGTGGTGGCAGCGTGGAGGGGCGGGGGGTCGCTGAGGGGGGGTTGAGTTTTACTGCACCTTCATCCCCAGTTGAGAGCAATTCTTAACCTAGCAGGTGAGGGTAAAGATAGTCACATCAGCACCGCAATATTAAATTCCATCACAGCGTGACTGTGCAGGTTGGCGTGTGTGTGTGTGTGCGTGCGTGCGAGATGTGAGATTTTTTAAACTCGCACGTTCAGGCAGGCATTTACACACACACACACACACACACACTCTTACACTCTCCCTCTTGCACACACTGAAGTTATTCCACCTCCATCTCAGCCACTGTTGCTTGCAGCATTTGTATGCGGGCAAGAGAAGGCAGCTAATAATTCATGACTCATTGCGCCTTCATCAGTTAATTATTAAATGTGAGCCATCTGTAAGAAGCCTCTGATCATGGTTGGTTCCTCGCTTACTGTGTGTAGAGTTTCCCCCACCCCCAAGCTCAGAGAGAGAGACCGTGATGACGTGTCTCCATGGCGTCTCACCAAGTTGGATTGGCAAGGCTGTTGGCATTGGCTACTGTTTAAGCACCAAAGGCTTGGTGACCAGGTTTCGCTTGGTTAAAGTGTGTGTGTGCGTGTGTGTGTTTAGTGATGGGAGGAGGATGTTAGTTGTTTGATTTACGTTATGCTGGTGTTTAGAGCAGCTGTTCGCCACAGATGAAGGTGGGAAGAATCAAGATAAATATTTGCCTATGCCTCCCTGTGTGTGTGTGTGTGTGTGTGTGTGTGTGTGTGTGTGTGTGTGTGTGTGTGTGTGTGTGTGTGTGTGTGTGTGTGTGTGTGTGTGTGTGTGTGTGTGTGTGTGTGTGTGTGTGTGTGTGTGTGTGTGTGTGTGTGTGTGTGTGTGTTGCTTCCTCCTGTGCATATGTAAGTTCCCTCTCGGTGTGTGTTTATGAGCGCACTCAAGAGCTCAAAAGATTTAATTATAGCCTGTACCTATTTTTCCCCGACTTTACGATTGCTGTGTTGAGATGGGCCTTTGTGCACGTGTGTGAGTGTGCATCCACACATACAAAAGCAAGTATGTACAGAGTGTTGTGGGAGATTTAAATGATTGCCATGGTGATCATGTGGGGTTTTCTGAAAATCTAATGACACATTGTCTCTCTCTCTCTCTCTCTCTCCCTCCCTCCCATCTCACCACTGACAGAAGCCACTGGCTCTGTGGGCAGCACATTAACCATTAGCCCCTGTGTACTGTGTTCAGTCACGTTTCTGCTACATAGCCTATTGCCTAATCAGAAAGTGCCATCTTTGATACTGTTGCTTTTGTCATGTCACTGAAATTAACAATGAACATTCACAAAAGACTCAAATCAGATGTCTGCAAAGACACCTGAAATGGGTTCTCTGCTGTGGGTCCTTGACTTAATCAGCTGTATAAAGTTTTAGATTTAAGATTCACATGTTTGTCTTTGAAAAATCTCCCAAGCTTAGTGCTTACAAGCTTTGTTAACCCCAGTATACAAAACTGATGTCTTTGTTTGATGATATTATAAGCCAGCGCTCAATCATTGGCACCTCAATACAAAACTGTTGTTTGGACTGTGAAGTTTGCTTCTTTTTTCGTGTGTCTGTGTCTGCACGTTTCCTCCCTCCTTTCTAGTGACCTGCTGAGTTTGTCATTAATTCTCTCTCTCTCTCTCTCTCTCTCTCTCTCTCTCTCTCTCTCTCTCTCTCTCTCTCTCTCTGTTTCTCTGTTTCTCTGTTTCTCTATTTCTTTCTGTATTTCTCTACTCTGCATGTTGTCTGTTGCTCCAGCTGGGTTGGGAATGGTTTCTGGTCCGTAATTGAGACCCCCAGTTAAGAGATTTTATAGCCGTTTAATACTCTGATGGTAAACCTTGTTTATTTTTGGGGGGATTTTATGTTCATTTGTTTGTTTGGATTTTTTTCATATGCTGTTTATCTGCTGTTACTGTCGGCTTTGCCTCGTTTTTGCTCTCTCCCAGCCTCTTTCTCTCTGCTTTCAACTGTCTGCTATTACATTTCTTTTTTAGCATCACTCCTTTTCTTACTTTTTTCTTGTTCTCACTCTCTCTCTCTCTCTCTCTCTCTCTGTGTGTGTGTGTCTGTGTGTGTGTGAGAGAGTAATTGGCGCTGTTTGATATCAGTATTGGGACATGAAGGCATCCAGCCCCTGCCTGCCAATAGCAGCCACTGTGGCTCCACTGACTAGCAGCTCGCGTCAGGAATGTACAACACTCCAGGCATTATTACTCTCTTTGCTCCCCCCCCCCGGTCCTCTTTCTCTCTCTTCTGTTTTTCACTCATCTCATCTTTCACTGCTCACTACCCCTCCCTGTTCAGAATCTTCTTCTACCCTGTTTGTACATGGGCCTGAGAAGGGAAGGACACGCATACACACGACTCCCCGCCCCCCTCCCCCTCTCTCTTGCTCCATCTTTATCTGTTTGAATAGAGCCGCCTCATTTGAAATTTCTGCTTCATAACCCTTCAAACACACAATGGCTTATATTCACCACCTTCTGCTACCCTTCTCCCTCTCAGACAAACAGTCCTCTCTCTCTCACAATCATACACACACTTTTTTCACATTCTGTCCGTAAAATGCCCCCCAACCCTCTCTAATCCAATCATTCTGCCCACCTTCTCTCTGAACAGTGGAAGACCATCACCTGCTGCTCTCTCACACACACACATACTCACACACTCCTTAGATCACCACTCCAGCCAAGTGTGTGTGTGCATGTGTGTGCATGTGTGGCTGAAATGATCATCATGTGATGTTTGTCCTGGCTGATGCTGGCGTGGGCAGGAGAATGTCAGGAGTGTGTGCGGAGGATGGAGGGGGGTCAGGTGGGGGTGGGGGACACTGACAGGGTGGGAAGCTAACCACACTCCTCCCACTCTTGTAGCCCGGCTCAATGTGGAAGCGTAATTTCCTGTGGCAGAGATAGGCTCTGAACAATGGACAGCCTTGCACCAGCACTCTACTCTGGACCTGCAGACAAAAACATCATTGGCGGGGTGTTTGTTTCCACCGCCTTTTCTTCACCCGCCCCCCCAAACCCCAAGAGTGAAAAGAGGAGGAAGATGACTGTGTAGCGTCTTCTCCCTCCTCATGTGGGAAGTTGACAGCTTGTACTGCTATTGATGTCTCTGTCAGTCTGGCAGCCTCTCATGCCCCACCCCCCCATACACACACACACAAACACACACACACATACTCTCACTCTCTCTCTCTCTTTTTCATTTTCTTTTCATTGTACACACTCTGCTGTGTCTGCCCTCCTCTGATGTTTACTCTGGTAAGAATCTGAATTAAATGGAAGAAGAAGAAAAGAGTGAGGAAGTGAGTGACTGGGGAAAAAAAAAGAAAAAAAGGTAGGGGGAGAAGCAAATAGGCTTTGGATTGTTGGCATTATCTGTGTGCTTTTCTGGAGTGAATTCCTTGTTAATTGAGTGCTGATAAAGTCATTATTTGTAAGTTGCATGTGTGTGTGAGTGTATGTGTGAGAGCCAGAGACAGAGGTGAAGTTTGAGGGGAGAACTGAGAGACGCGGACTGAATGAGCGCAGCATGCGACCAGAGCCTCAGCCACATATTACCAATAACATGAACAGAGGTGTGTGTTTGCGTGTGTGTGTGTGTGCGTGTGTGTGTTTGCGTGTGTGTGTGTGTTTGCGTGTTTTGTTTAAAGGGCTGCTGTGGTTTTCCTGTGAGCTTTTGGTACGGCTTGAGGCTTTCCTTCTTCTGTGGAGACCATCCTCATCTACCCAGCCTGCTAAAAGCCCATAAAACATCCCCTTCCTCCTCACTGTACCCTCATCTCTGTTCTGTTCTGATTGTCTGATTGGACCCTGGCAAAGGGCCAGCAGAGCTCCTTTACCCTGTTTATTTATTCATCTTCTTATTCATTTATTTATTCGGTTATTTGCTTTCTCCTGCGTGACGGCAGCTCCAGGGCCTGTTAGTCACAGTGCTGGGAATGAGACTTTACCAGCAGCTGCTGACGCTCTGCAGCCTCTCATACACTCCAGACTAGTGTGTGCGTGCGTGCCTGTCTGTCTCTCTCTGCCTCTGCTTATGGCCATTTACTGGTCAGACTGTATTTTCAAAGTGCATACGTGTGCCCACACACAAGTGCTCGGTCACATAACCTTTGTCTTGTGAGTGTTTGTGTATGAGAAGCAGGGTCTCTCTAGCTCACTCTCTGTCTGTCTCTGAGGGGTGAGTGTGATGAAGCTCGCTCCATTAAGCCCATGTCTATAGCCATTCTGTCTGCACGGCTGTCTATCAGTACACACACACACAAACCGTACACACCGTTAGGCTCTGTCTGTTGGGCCACAGTAGTCCCATCATAAGCTTGTTCCATATAGTCCATGGTCTAGTCCTGGCCTGTCGTGTGCGTGTGTGTGTGCGTGTGTGTGCGTGTGTGTGCGTGTGTGTGCGTGTGTGTGCGTGTGTGTGCGCGTGTGTGCGCGTGTGTGTGCGTGCGTGTGTGCGTGCGTGCGCCCATTTGGAACCCAGGAGCTGACACTGGCCTTCTGCCTAGTCCTGCTATCATTTATTACACTGTTGTCAGGCTTGGAAGAGTGGAAGCGTTGTCATAGTGATGATGCATTTAAAGCGTCTTTTTTTTTTTCTTTCTTTTTGTTTTTAATCATTATGTATGTTTTGGAATGGACAGAAATAGTGAGTGTTCCTGAGGCCCTCAGTGATGTTTGAACTTGCATAGCACACCTTAAAAGCAGAGAACAGTGAGGTACTTGCCTCCATAAAGGCAGGAATGATGATAGACCGCCAGGAGGCTCACCACACACACACACGTGCACACACTCATTTGCACGTAAGCTCCAAGAGCACTTGTCAGAACCCCTCCACCCCTTGCTGTCATTGAAATTTGCTTCCACTCTCTCCTTTCCCCTCTTCCTCTCGCTGACCTCATTCCATCTATAGGGGCACCCCTTCCTGTCCAACAGGAAACAGCTGGACCAGGCTGGGCCAACACCCAAGCCCCCAGCCCTCTCTCTGCTCAGGCCTAAACCACAGGCTGAGATGGCTACCTTTCTTTTGCAACATTCATGTGAAGCAGCAACCATCCCTGTGATGCCATGAAGTGACAACAATTACCTCTGGTGACATTTGCCATAACAAAGTCAAAATCATTTGAATCAACATGTGACGATCGAAATGGCATGTGCCTGATTAACTCAGGCAGTGACTCAACTAGTTAGTCAACTTTTGATTGACTGATTTAGGGTTGGTGAGTTGATATTCACAGACCCGCTCCAAGCTGTTTGGTCTCGTATCAAGTCATTATTCAACTCGAGAGCTCCGAAGGCCTTCCTTCACTGCTTTTGTTTTAATACATCATCTGGGTGTGCTGCGGTTATGTTGCAGACTGACAATTAGTCAACCCGAATGCCAACAGTGTTACGTGAAATTGGATTTTTGGTAAATATAGAACAACAAACCAGATGTTTCTGATGGTCTTCAGCTCACCGTAATAGCCAGTCTCAGGCGACATCCTTGTCGTTAGTAACTAATTTATGGCTGCTTCGGAGTTGCACACAGACACACCATCTTTCACTGTGTGTTTGCGTGCGCGCACGGGTGGACCTAGGTATTTTTTTCTACATCAAGACGCCTGAATTAGCGGTGCTGAAGTAATTTAAAGTAATGCAAACAAGAGACTGACTGGAACATGAAACGATATGTCCACCATACCAGCGAGTCCCGCTGTTTGATATTTAGACTATGGTTGGGCAAAATAGGGCCACCATAGTCTCGTCTATGTATTAGAAGGACTAAAACGGGGAGTAATCTTTCACACACGTTTAGTATATATTCAATAAAGTAAAGAAATACAGTCAGGGCATTTGGCTCTGACCTCATTATGCCATTTTAACCAGTGTTTTCAGAAATGCTTCCATTCTTTGATTGACATGAGCTGCAATCTGTTCCATTCTATAGATTTTTATTTCAGTATCTATGCATTAATTATAGGGCCCTCTGGTAGCAATCGTTTCCTGATAATGGTCTTTAACATTTTGTGTGTTTAGCTTTATAGCCCTGTTCTTCAAGGTCACCGATAATAAATAATTTGGAGAGGAGAGAACTTGCTTGAGCATGTACTGAGTAGTGAGCCAGCAGCTAACACTATCTGAAACTAACTTTCAGTTTTATTTTTATGTGCCCCATTCAGTTAGCGTTGGCTGATGCTTTGCTATTCAGTCTGTGCTGTACCAAATTGCCTTGTTCTTTTTCCTGTTGACAGTGGCCTTGACAGCATGGCTATGGGTTGAAAACTCCAGAATAACATTTTAAGCTGAACACCTTTGCGTTGTTTTTGAGAAAAACAAGAGAAACTCGTCTAGGCACCTAGCAATGCCAAATAGAATCAGAATCCGAAGTGCAAGTCTGCTGGTGTGATTCTTTTAACCAAGGCATCCAGGATTTTTTTTTTTTAAGCAGTGGCACTGAATTCAATGTCATCTAGTAAAAAACTCCTACCTCCTATAGTTGTTTGGTGATGATGGCCCAGTTCTCAACATAAGAGCAAATGTGTGTGTGTGTGTCTGTAAGATTTGGTTTTTGTGTAGAAGTGCTTTTAACTAAAGGCATCGAACTATGAGTGTGTATTGCATTTATATGTTTGCTGAATTTTGTTCTATGTCTGGTAGCAGCTGTTTTGTAAGTTAGGGTCCAGGTGTTTTTCATGTGTATCGGCCTTTTGTTAGTGTTGGTGATGTCCTCCAGTGCATGGTCTTCAGGGAGCTTCATAGACCCAGCTTGTCTCCTGTCATTTCATCCCATCCCCAAACCTCTCATTTCCCCAGTGTATGGGGCACAGTCTATGGGGCATTGGTGGGTGGGGTACTGGTGCTGGTGGTTGGAAGTCAGGTGGGTGTTGTGTATTAGCCTGACCTCCCCCCCTAATAGAATTATCAGCTCCTTATCTGACAGTGGGCATTAATCCTGCAGCACCAGCCCAGCCTCCAGCCTGTCAGGAAAGGGCCAGGCTGTGCTGCTCAACCCTGTTATAATCCCCCCCCCCCTGACACCGCTTATTTATTTCCCCTGGAAGTGTTATTCAGTGTAAGGGCACGCCTGGAGCAAACGGGTTGGGGTGCGATGATGGACGGGGGAGGTTGGGGCGGGGGGAGGGGGGGGGGGAGGGGGGGGGGTTCTTGTCCTTTCCTTTCCTAGGGTTAGGAAACCCTTCCTTACATGAGATGTGCTCCCAAAGATGCACAGCAGTCGTTCATCAAGAACAAGCTGTTCACAACAGTAATATACACACATCATACATATACACACACACCATGGTTCCGGCAGAAACGAAGACTGTTGTCTTCACCTCAAAGGAAAGGAAAACTGCACAGTGAAGTTAGAGGGTTCAAGGAGGTAGATATTCACCAAGAAGATTGTGGAGCACTGCACTTTTGTAACCCCAGAAGAACTTGCACTATGAACAAAACCTAAAGTGTGAACTGCCTGCCAGACTGTGACAGTGGCCACAGATCACGATTCACTTGTTCTCTGAATAGAACAATCCTTCAGGTTGGAATTCTCTAATTCTTGTCCTTGAAAGTTATTAGTGAAGTTTTTTGAAATGACTAGAATTCTCTGTCAGCTCTTGCATGAAATTGGTTCTTTTGTCCTCATTTGCAGTGCTTTCTCCATTCTACTTCTCAAAGCATATGTGTACTGTGTGGGACCATTGTTGTTCATGTCATGGTAGACAAACAAAAAAGAAAATGAACATGAATGAAAATGATTTTAATTTGCTGAAAGCCTTGGAAAAAAAAACTTGAGAAGTCAACAATAACTTGTCTTTGATGGCTTTACAGAGAATAAAGTCTTACAAGCATCCACCTCCTGCTTTGGGTTGAGATGCGCTCGTTTCCATGGTAACACCACATCAACCAGGATGAAGTGCAAGTCAGTCTTTATTGAGTCTCTGCGTTTTTATTGTTATTTACGCCAGAGAGAGAGAGAGAGTCCATAAAGGGCTGGAATGAACTGAAACTATCAATTCATTTTCTCCCTGCTCCCTGCTTTTTTACCTCCCTTTCTCTCTCTCTGTCTCTCACTTCTTGTTTTGTCTCTTTCTCTCCCTCTCTCTCTCTACCTACCTCTACCTGTTTTCCTTTTTCTCTTTTAAAATTAAATTCCAGTTGGGATTTGTTTACTCAGTGGACACACACATAAGTACTGGAGCCACACAGCACTGTGAAGTCCTTATCTGATGCTGGGCCTGAAATCCATCTCCCTGAAAATGCAGCAGCACATCAGGGGCAAGTGGCCACCCGCCTTCAGCATGGAAATTGTTCCACTGGGGAGAGAAATATGGCACAGGCCACGGACCTCTGTCTGTCTCTCTCTCATCTATTTATCTGTCTATCTATCACTCTGTCTACCTTTCACTCTCTCTCTCAAAGAAAATCCTCTTTAGTATAATTCTATGTTCCATGGCTCCTGAGCTTTGAAGTGGAGCTAGATTTTTGAGAAGAATGAGGGCCACAGCCTCTCCCAAGGACACATGCTTACAATGCCTCTCCAATCCCAACGTTACAAATGCACTTCATTGTAGCTGTGCAAAAGGAGATGATGAGCGAATGGGAGCAGAGATGACAGAGGAAGGCTAGCCCCCCCCCCCCCCAATTCATCTCCTCTGCCCAAACACACACTAGCACCTTCTGTCCTCTTTGGGTGGGTGTTGGTGGAGGGTGTGTGTGTGTGTGTGTGGGGGGGGGGTTCCAGTTAGAAATGGGGCCACATGGATGCAGGGGGTCCCTCTGTCTGTGCCCCCGCTGGGTGCTCCACTGCCCAGACAGACCAGACAGAACCGTGGGGATGCCGGCCCGTAGCTTGAGGGGCCCCTGGGCAACCTCCACTGTCTGTAGCTCATCAGTGGAGACTCCCTGCTGCTATGCTGCCCACTTCTCCTCTTTACTCCATGCTCCATCACTCCTTGAACAATTCATTAGCAATGTATACTAGTATCTCAGGATCTTTCCCACTTAGCTGTGTGTGTGTGTGAGAGAGAGAGTGTGCTTTTATTATTATTTTTATTTTTATTTATTTATTTTTTATCTTGTTTAGCGTTCACACCAAGATTCACGCTGTAGTAGTGGAAACAGTTGAAAATCACAGCAGAGCGCACTAATTTCCTAGAATGTTCTCTTTTATGGACGCTGAAGTGGAGCGAGCAAGGCGTGTGAAACGCTATCGGAAAACGCATTTCGCACATGTAGCGAGTTTGCCCCTCCCCCCACCCCCATCTGTTAGTGTTGCTACATATGCATGTTTTAGGATGTGTCATTGTTTGTGTCCTGCAGTGTTTCTTTTATGCGTTTGGAAAAAGGCACTACGTGAAATAAAATTATGCATGTTATTGTTATTGCACTGTTCTCATTTCATGCCGTGTCTCGCAATGAAGTTTTTTAATTTTCTAGCGCCTCTCTGAGGCTCATGCCTGCCCGCAAATAACCACCAGCCGAACATAATAACGTTACGTGTGTGTGTGTGTGTCCCCGATCGAGCTGACAGTGTCCACAGGCATTGGAGCTGTAGGGCATTGTGTTGCCCTGGCTTCCTCGGCTTCCTCCGCTAGCCCGTGCCTCTCACCTCGCGGAGGTCCCTGAATTTCTGCAAGAGTGCTGAGGACAGGATTTATTTAATCACCCCTTCTTCCGCACTGAATTTATACATATATTTTCTTTTTCCTTCTTCTTTGTTCTTCCCCCTCTCTCCCTCCTTCTCCCCCATGTCCCCTATCTGTAGCTTCCTGACAAGACGAGTTAGAGCCGGGGCGACGAGCGTGGAGGACCGGGAGAGACGGGGAGAGAGCAGCAGCAGTCGGAGTAAGTAAGTAAGTAAGCAAGCAAGCAAGCACGTTTGCCTGAGCTCTGCCGCGGCTGCCTTTGAGATGTAGCCCACAGGGCAGCGGTGCAAAGAGTTGATCTGCCGCTAACTTTTTATATCTCTGCTTTTCCCAGCACCAGCTGCATCGCGTTGTCTTCTGTTTTTTCTCTTTCAACCCACCCCCACCCCTCTTCTCTGTGGTGGCTTGCTACAGAAACTGAGTGTTTACTCTTGACTAAGCAAAGGGCTGTGTGTCTGTGTGTGTGTGTGAGAGAGAGAGATTATGAATGCAAGAGTGTTTCCTTCAAACACACACACGCTCATCTTGCTCACATGTGTATACACACAGAGGCCTGTTCCTTTTTTGTGGTGCTGACCTTTTCTATGTGTGTCCCCCTGGACTGGTGTAATTATCCTGTTATGCCATTAACCTGACGAGCGTCTCGACCTGCGCCAGCCCCGCCCCGCCTTTGTGTTCAGACTGGATGAAACACTTGGCTCTGGACTTACAGGCTCTGATCACCTTCTGGTCGCTCGCCCGTCACAGGAAGTCGTATTTCACTCCTTGAATACAATAACTCACCCTTAAATGCATGCAGGGACACACACACACACACACACACAGAGGGGAGGGAGAGAGACATGTACATATTTCACCTCCAGTACAGACCCTATTTGAAGGGAAAATGTAGACCCATTACAACTCAGTCCAAGGCCTTTCTGCCCCACCCCAAGCATACATACATACACACACACTCTCACTCTTTCCCATACAGTTTTTCCCCGTTTCCACACACACAGCTGCCAGATTTATGAGGACAAGCTGGGAGTTGAGCGGGGAGTGGTATGAGCAGGCAGGCAGGCAGGCAGCTTTGCTTGTCCCCCATCACTGAGCAGCGCTAAGATGGCCCACCGGTTGCTCCAGCACGCCCACAGCTGAGGGGCTTAAAGCCTGCTACGCCTCCCGCCCCACCACCACCCTTCCTCACTCCTTCATGGTCTTTCTGGTCCCCTGCCTTGGTCGTGGGCATCATGGCCGCCGCCTGTGCTGGCTTTGTTTGCCGCTGAATGGGTCCAGTGTGAAGGCAAGCAGAAGGATGGACAGTGAGCCTCTTTTTCTCTCTCTCTATCTCTCTCTCTCTCTGTCTGTCTCTCTCTCTCTCTCTCTCTCTCTCTCTCTCTCTCTCTCTCTCTGTCTCTTTCTATCTCTCTCCTCTTGCTTTTCTTCTTCTTTCTATTTCTGTCTTTCTCTGGCTCTTGCACTCTGACTCATTCTGTCTATCTGTCCTGGATGCTGTTAACCTTTCCCTAACTCCCTTTTTCTTTTTCTTTTTTTCATCAGTTCATTCCTGTGTTCAGTGCCTCCTCTCCCCTATGGCTTTTGTGTACCTTGCACTCGGCTCCCTGTGCAGTTTCCCTGCTACTGCGTGTGGAACTGCTTGAGCAAGGAAGAGCAGAAATCCTTTCATGATGGAGAGCTTATCTTTTAGCTTCTGCTTTGCTTCCTGTCTTGCTCTCATTCTCGTGTGCCCTCTCTCTCCCTCTCTCTCTCTCACACACACACACACACTCACACTCTCTCACACACACACACACACACCGGCAGCAGAAGAGAGGAGAGGTGTGTTTTTTTTTTTGTGTGTGTGTGTTTGGGGGGAGGGGGTGCGGTGTAACAAATGGCAGGATTAGGAGGGCTCGGGCCGGCCGGATTGTTTGTGTCGCCGCTCGCATTAATTGGCAGCAGCATCACAGGAGCGGCAGTAAGCTATAAATAAGATTGATGTGAAGACGTGAAAACAATGAAAACATCTCCCCCTCTGGACCAAACATTGTGAGCTGTTTGCGTGTGTGTGTGTATATATGTGTAGTGTCTAAGATTGTTGGGTGAAGTGTATTAACATATGACTGACAGATCCAGCTTCTAAGGACTCCTTGTGCATGTGCGTGTGTGTGAGTGTGAGACAGAGAGAGCCACATACAGCTCAGGTCCTCGTAGTATAATAACAGCACAGTGTCCAGGAGAAAGGAGGTACATATGTAAATCCATTGCAGCTATTAATCTTTCATGGAAGAGGTGGGTGGAGTTGTGTGTTTTTGATGGGGACAGGTAGATGTATTATTCATTGTTTCCAGCCCAAACTTGTCCATCCTGAGCACCTGCTGTGACCCAGCGCAGTCGTTGCAGCAGCCGCAGCAGCAGGGCTTTTGTTTACCAGAGCAGAACAGGTAAAGCTGCACCAGAGATGCATCAAAGATAATTAAATACTAAGCAAGATGGAGCAACGTAATCCGTTACAATGGGAGCAAAGGTGAATTGTTCCAGTCTGCATAAGTGGGAGTGTCACTTAACATCACAATATAAACTTTTCAGTGATGATCTGTATCAGCTTATGAGGGATCGAGTCTGGTCTGCATTTCCCCTTGCGAAAATGGAACCTGGAGCTTAATCTTTGTGCTTCTCGCTCCGCTTTTACCCTCTCTGGGTGCATACACATTTGAAACTCCATGCTAACCCCATTCCGTCTCTCCTTCTCTCCTTTACTGTACCTCGTTCCCTGGCATTTGCTTTCTCTGCTCTCTTTCACTCTCTCTGCTCTCTTTTTTGCCGTCTTTCTTTCCCTCTCTTTTCCTACCTTTCCTTCTCCTTCTGTAGAGGCCATATCATGCATCCTGCAGTTGCCTAGGGGCCAACACACACACACACACACACACACACCCTGCCACAAGAGTCCAATATCTCAACCAGAAGCTCTCAATATTCTCTCATCGCTCTTGTGAACTTTCCATTTCTCTTACTATTCAGTTCATCATCCTCTCCTTTGCTCATGCTCCCTTCATTTCACCCTCTCTCTCTCTGTGGCTGAGGTGTGCGAGCGTGCGAATGTTCATGTCAGAGACATTTTGTTATGTAAGCAGTAGAGGGTGAGTCAGAGCAAACTGTCCTGTTTTCTGCCTTTTGCTTCTCCTTTTCCTCTCTCCCTCTCCCTCTCCCTCTCCCTCCCCCTTTTTTTCTTGTCCTCCATCAGTCCTGACAGCTGTGACTGACCGTAAGTATAGTAGAAGATTGAGCTCCACAGCCGTCATTGTTAGTCGTGCATGTGGGCCGTTAAAAGATTTTGAATAGAGGCAGACCCATCCACACACACACACACACACACACACACGGTGGTTTTCTGTGTTTGATTTATGTTTGCGTCTGAAGCCAGATCAGAGGTGAGGGGTTGGTATTGCTGGAGACGTGAGCAGCGGGAGCTCATTTACAGCAGTCTTGAGTGGGGTCCTTAATGAAGCCCTCCATCTTCCTCCTCTTGCCTGATTTTTCCTTCCTTCCTTTATTATTTTCCCTCCACGTTTTCTTCACTCGCCCTTCTTAGGCCAGACTCCTCTCTGCAGGGGTGCTGTAAGATATCTGATTCTAATTGCCTCCTTTTCTCACTTTGACGTGTGTCATCTTTCAAGTGTGTGTGTGTGTGTGTGTGTGTGTGTGTGGCCACGTGTAAACACTTCTTTGTAGCTACAAGTTAGGCGCTGGATCCCTTCTCTGATGCAGTGCCTCATCTGCCTATGCCGGAAATGGACCAGCAGTAAAGGGAGTTGGGCTCGCATAGCATAGCCTGTCGTTCCCCCATCCTGCACTCTCTCTCAAGTCAAGGGCAAAAGCAAGAGCACACTTACACACACACACACACACACACACACACACACACACACACACAGCCACATTGAGAGGCAAGAAGGGAAAAGTAAAAGGACCTGTCTTATCATTAAAGATTGAGACGTTGAGGCCAGCGCAGGTAGACAAAGTAAGTGAATCTTCACACGCGCACGGAATATGTCTCCATCTCTCCCCTTCTTGCCGTGGGTTCCGTAACCCACACTGTCAGGAGGCAGTCAGCCGTATCAAAGGTTGTTCGTCCACCATTCTGGGCCTACCCCCCGCACATCATCCCCCCCTAAAAACTCCAGATGAGCAAAGACCGCTTTTAATGTGATCTTTCTTAAAGATGTAGATGGGCTAAACGAGGCTGGGTCCTATTTGAAGTTATGAAAAGTTGTGAACATCAGTTCAGAAGTGTGTGTGTGTGTGTGTGTGTGTGTGCGTGCTCCTGTGTACATATGTAGTTTCAAAGCACGCCAAAGCACTCAAATCTTCAGACGATTCCCAGTGCTCTTCTCCGTCAGCACTATCACCAGGGGACATCTTGAAGGCACTCTTTTTGGTCCTTGAAACAGCCTGATGTCTCTAAGATGATGTCATGTAGCCTGGCCTCCCCCCACCCTGTCTCTCTCTCTCTCTATCCCTTCCTCTTCGCCTCTCCTCGCACACCCCCCCCCCCCCACACACACACACACACTCTCTCTTACTCTTCCTTATGCTTCCTACCATTTATATATCCATTTCCCCTGCTCACACTTTTCTCTTTCTTTCCCCTCTCTCCTAAGCAGCCTCACTCTACTATGACCATTTCCTGCTCTAGTCCACTCTGCAACCCTTTTGTTCTCTCCTTTCTCCCTGATCACCCCCCCCCCCCCTCACCCCCCACTGCTGTTGTCTTTTGCTTGTGGAGCTGCACTTTTCTCTGTGTCTGTCTCTGCCCAGTAGCTTAGTGAGCCTCTAATGTGTTTGTATAATTTATAGCTCGTTTGGGTAAGGGGGATCGTTTGTCACCCCTCTACCTTTTCATTCTCCTCCTTAAACACCACCCAACCCCCTCCCTCTCTCTCTCCTCCTCTGCCTGCAGAGATTCTGGACTGTGCGTGCGTCAGTAAATAAACGCCACACACACACACAAAACAAGAGCAATGCTGATTAATGCCATTTACCCAGCTAACAGCTGAAGCCAGCCTCATGCAGGGCATCTGATGTTCTTTCATCTTCTCCGTGTTCTTGTGTTCACTCTGATTTTCTTTCGTTCTTTCTTCCTCTCTCTTTTTTTCGCATCCTGTCTGCCTACGCCTGCTGGGCTGAACAGTGGAAGCGGCTCTCCCTGTGATGTGCTAAGAGCAGGCGGATGGCAGAGGAGGGTCTGTGGCCCCAGCCGTAAATGGATTTGGGTAACTCAAGCTGTTTTGCGTTTAATGTGCAATGTGTAATGTCCTGGTGCTTTAATCACAGGCAGCCAAGTTCGCTTGGACTTCCTTCCGCACACTCTGCATTTTTTCTGCTCAAACAACATTCTCTCTGTCTGTGTGTGTGTGTGTGTGTGTGTGTGTGTGTGTGTGTGTGTGTGTGTGTGTGTGTGTGTACACACACCCACCCTGGCCCTCTACTCCCAGGCAGGAGTTGGGCACTCTTACTAGCTGAGCCTTGCATCTCACAGAGGACAAGGCAGGTGGGAGGCTCTCTCTCAAAGTACAGAGCACATGCAGAAGACACAAATAGACCTCCCCCACAGAGTGCATGACACACACAGATGCACTCTGACTCTCTCTCTCACACACACACACACACACAAACAGAATGTTGGACGGTGCACACCGTTCTGTAAACCCAGGCCCCTGTCTCACACATGATGCACCATGTCTAGCACACACGTGCTACGTCTTGCAGGGGACTGTCATCCCCCACTCCTCCTTCTCCCACAGAGAAAGAGAGAGAGAGAGAGAGAGAGAGTAAAAGAGAGAAAGGGGGAGAGAACCAGGCAACACTCTCTTTCTTGTCTCCGTTTTTTTTTTTGTTGTTCCCTGCATATGTTCCCTACTGTGCCCCCTCTGTGTCGAGTCCATATGGCAAAGCACTAATAAGTTAGTTTCCTCCACTGGGGCGACGGGCTCGATCCTGTCCATCTGGCCCCTGGGATGAGCTTCCACCTAACAGGATTACAGGGCTGCTCTCTCCCACCCACCCCCCGCCTCCTTCCCTACATCCCTTTCATTCACCCCCGGTCCCTGTGATCCAAGCTTTTAAAGCCAGAGGCCATGGATCACAGCATCACAGGACCGATCACCTCCATTGATCTGATTGATCAGGGCCAGGCCTGAGGCACCCTCTCTGCCCTCTGTTCTGGCTGAAGGTCTATTAATGTGTCTCTTGGGCTCGCACGTGAGAGACCTGACCTGGACCTGAACTACATACAGACCAGCCCGGACCAGACCAGACACCTGAGGATAATGGAGAAAGAGAAAAGGAGGATGGGTGGGGGAAAGGAAGAGGTGGGAGACGTATAGAAAGAAGCATAGGAAAGCCTAGAAAGTAGATGTAAGGAGAACACGTTGCCTGAGTTTGGGGAGGACTATGGTTATGGATGGGAGGATGTGGGAGAAAAGGGGGATTAGAGGGACAGATCTGTGGAATAAAACATGGTGGTCAGAGGGAGGATCCAGATGAAAGGTCACTTAAAAATATAAAGATTAAAAATGTGGAGATGGGAATTGAAACTGTGGCAGACTGTAGCTTTGCTTTGTGGGGATTGGTGAAGCATTGGTAAAAGGTAGTGTAATGTGTTCTCTTAAAGGAGAGCATCATGCATACAACCTCTCCTCTTATCTTCAAAGCTCAGACAGCTTTAACCAGATTGGTAGTGATCATAGCATGTGCACTTTTTATGACCTCTTGTTTTTTGTTTCTTCTTTTGTCTGTTTTTCCTGGTTTGTTGTGTAGTTCTACCCCCTCCCCTGTTGTGACGAAAATGTCATAAATAAAAAGCTCAGCCACCTTCAGCTGGTACAGTCAGCACTCTGAAGGTTCAGCGGTGAGACAAACTGTCTTTGCCGTTGTTATGGTGTTGCATATTATTTTTGCCTCTGCTTCTGTCAGCCAGCATAGTTTTTGCACTTCTGCTGGCTGATGAAGTGCACTTTGAAACTTGAGACTTGGTTGTAATCCAAGACGCAAAATCACCCCACTTCTTCAGGTGTGTGTGTGTCAGTCACTGACTTCCCAGAATTATTCTATAAACCCACAAAAAAGCAATGTTCCACATTTTCATTTTTCTTGCTTGTGTGGGTTTTTTTTTTTTTTAATTACTTTCCTTTTTAGTAAAATGTGTTCAACATGATTGATTAATTGTCGGAGTTAAAGAGCTCCTGGGCTCGTTAATGGCTTTTCTGTATGTGGTCCAAAACGCACTTGTCTAGTAACAACTGACTGTAGTAACTAACTGCAGCTCTGGCTTCCCATTGGGCACAGTGAAGCACATTGTAGAATCACTTCTCCCCACCACCACCGCTGCAGACCTGTGTGTGTGTGTGTGTGTGTGTGTGTGTTGTGTGTTGTGTGTTTTAGGTGGAAATAACTACGGAAGGGGAATACCGAAGACTCCAGACTGTAATGAGAGCTTTCTCCACACAACCACTTCTGTTTTATCAGTGGGGCCTCTAGTGTGGCTATTGCTGTAGATTCAGTGAATCTGTTGGGTTGCGCCTCTAAGTACTTTGACATTTACATTTAGGCATTTAGCAGACGCTTTTATCCAAAGCGACTTACAAAAAGAGGATAACATTCAAGCTACGACACAATGAAAGAAACAAACAAGGGGTGCATATTGCTAACATAGACACTGCACCATTTTAAGTTGAAAGTGCAATAGTGCAGAGAAACTAAATTGTTAAGTGCATTAAGTGCATTCTCTTTGAGATTGGACATCGTCAATAATAAGCCCCTGAGTCTCGAAGTGCTGCAGTTTAGGTGCCAGAAAATGTGCCTGATGCTAATTGGCCTAACGACGGCCTAATGAATGATTCTCCGGCTCAAGCAGTGCAGCAACTCTGCTTTCCTCAGTCGTAAAAGCCTCCTCTGGTGGAATGGACAGCAGCCATGTTTAACCCTTTTTTTCGCTTAACATCATGTGAAATGTTAGCCTGCGAGGATGCGTACAAAAAGA
The DNA here is from genome assembly GCA_027481765.1 of Tenualosa thibaudeaui. Classification (NCBI taxonomy): domain Eukaryota; kingdom Metazoa; phylum Chordata; class Actinopteri; order Clupeiformes; family Clupeidae; genus Tenualosa; species Tenualosa thibaudeaui. The sequence goes on along the minus strand of JAIFZK010000012.1, from coordinate 5,140,179 downwards.
CGTTTTACGACACTTGAATGGGACGCTTCTTTCCATCTCTTCACCAGCGAGCCCCAGATGATCAAAATGAAGAATCGATTCTCTGGCATTACTGCAGCGTGGCGTCACTTTTAATATCACTCCTCCTCTCCCATTTTCACTCCTTCGTGCTGCCTTGGTGTTATGCGGTTTCTCCGCCCTGTCTGTCTGGTAATGAGTGTATGACCCCGATAGGCCACACAGTTCTGAATCATTAGCTAGTTGCTAATGAAGCCCCCGTAGATGCACGGTCGGGGTTACTTAGGGTTGGCGCTACTTTTGCAGAGCGGTGCCCTGTTGTGTGGACGGACGGGCGGGAGGGAGGGTGTAGTTAGCTTGACCTGCATGGCACACAGGTATTTCAGAATGCTAACAGAATGGCTGGCTGGCCTGTGGGCTAGTGTTAGCGCTGTGTTAACACTCAGGGGGCAGCGTGATGGATGTAAGCCCCCACCCCCCGGTTCCGCATAGTGACCTCATAGCCGACCGCAAATTTCTCCGTCCATCATTTGTGTGTGTGTGTGTGTGCGCACACATACTTGGACAGGTGAATAAAATATCACCATAAGCAAGAGCTGGAATAGAGTGCAACCTTGCAGGCTTGGTGAGTGAGCGAGTGGGTGAGTGAATGAGGGCTACTGCCTGATTGATGACTAATTGAAGCTGCTGCTCCCCTGTTTTTATTTGGTCTTTTACTGAATTAGCCACACATAAGAGCAGTGGAATGAAGATGGCAAGCACACCCGAGCTTGTGGAGGTGTGAATTGGACCCCCTCAGGGTTGACGCAGTGCAGATGCCCTTGTCTAGGACGCGACTGCTTTCACAGCTCTCTTTTTCTTACACACACACACACACACTGTCACTCTCTTTTTCTTCCTCTTCTCTTCTTCCCCTCCTGCACTTCCTCTTACACACACACACACACACTCTCGCTCTCTCTCTGTCAGTCTCTCTCTGGGGGTCCAGACGGGGACTGAGGCTGGACATTTGTCAATGTCACCCGTAGCCAGTCGCTGCCTCAACCGTCACCAAGGAGACAGGAGGAGCCCTAGGCGTTTCAGCTGTGTGTGAAAGGTGTGAACAAAATTTGTGTGTATGTGGCTGCGCACACTCACACTGTGTGTGATTTGTGTTCATGCTCTGCACACCCGGGCCTGAAGGACAAAACCATGAAATGAACTGGAGATGAGGACTTCTATGGGCCGTATGGGTGCAATTGTCTGCCTCTGTCTACGCATTCATCCGTGTGTGTGTGTGCGTGCGCGCGTGCACTGTGTGTGTGTTTGTGGTTGCGTGTGTGATGGAGGGTGGTGGGCTGGAAATTTTGGATAAAAGAAGGGGTGAAAGGGTGTAACTGGTGTGTGTGTGTCTGTGTGTGTGTGTGTGTAGAGGGGTTGCTGGCTCACATTGGTGTTGATTGCAAGCTGCTGAAAAGCTGATGTGGCACATTGCCAGGTGGGACCGGCTGATGCAGTAGACACCCACCAGGGCCCAGTGCAACAGCAACCCAGAGACCTGAGCTACAACAGAGGGGTGTGAAGAAGGAGAAACAGTCGGGTGGGTGGTGTGTGTGGAGGGGTGCTGGGAGTTGGGAGGGTAGGAGCCAAACTACCCGCAGCCAGGCTGTCCATCACTACCCAGCTCTGCACAGCACCACTGCCACCTTTTCAGCCCGAGGCTGTGATTAATGAAACTGGAGACTGCAGCGCCACTACCTGCCACAGGGGAAGGGGGGTATGGGGTGTTGGGAGGTGGCTATTTGGGGGTTGCATAATGGCTGTTGTTGGCCACACCACACCCATAGAGGGGACCTTAAAAAACTACCTCATCTGGGAAGAATGTGTAGTAATGAAGCCCTTTGCCAGCCTTAAAGCGACAGTCCTGAGTACTTCAAGCCATAGCCATGTTGTTCAAGTTCACTGAGGGCTGTTGGTAGGCAGGTGTACAAGAGAATTTGATGCAACATAGACCGAATATCGAACTGTTAACAAGCGCTAACCAGATAGGGCTTTAAGCTCACGTTCAGTTTCGTAGCACTTGCAAACAACAGGGCTTTAAAGATTGTGGCGTAGTGTTTTAGCAATCATCTCCTTAAAGTTGCACATCAGTTTAAGTCCCACTTTTACTGCCTACTAGTATTTGGGTGGATTCTCAGCATTCAGAGTTGAACTCGTATCCAAATATGGCTGCCTGAACATCTGTATTCCTGAGTTGTGTTCTGACCCAGTAGAGGCTCGCTTTGAATAAAAGCATCTGCCAAATGAATATGTAAATGCGACATAAGCCAAGAAATCTGGTATGCCTAGCAAGATCTTTTTTCCCCTCTTCCTCCCATTAAAATTTCTTTTCTGTTTTGCCGCCTTTCAAGTTCCATTTTTCTCTCCTCCTCCTTTTCCTCCTCTTTTTTTTCCTGACATCCCATCCTCCTTTTCCTCGAAGACTGTATTCTTTTCTCTCCTCCTCCTGTATGAAGCAGCAATAGCATTGGCCACGTTTCTGATAAGTAAATACAACACTGACATGTAGGGAAGGGATCTGGGGAAAATAATGAGAGCTGTGAGACAGGTAGCATAGGTGTTGCAGGGCAAAAAAAAAAAAAAGAGTAATAGGCGACAAGATGAGGGTGTGGCTCTCCCCTTTTCGTCCACAGTTCTGGGAAAGGCTGGAGCCTGTCAGTAACAAGCGCCTCAAGCTATTAATTGTCTACAGGAATGTTATGGATCTGTTTCCTGCAGCATGAGCGCCAGAGTAATGAACCGGCAGCAAGCGTAAGGGAACTATGTGTTAGAGGCCAGTGGAGGAAGGAGATGTGGAAGTAATGGAGAGAAGCAAAGGCCCAGGGGGACGAGAGGGAGGGAAGCGGGACGGAAAGGTGCGAGACAGAGAGCATTGGCTATACTAGCTGTAAGGTGGAATTTGGGAGGAATGGTTGGACAGCAGAGGGTTTTTTTTTTTTACCCTTCCTCTCCACCCCAACCAACACACACACACACACTGCATGTGGTTCAGTTTGGGTTGGTTTTGTGTCTCTCCAGTGAGGTGGTGCAGGGGTCGACTTATGTTAGCCTGTCAGCAGAGACCCCGCAACACCAGTTCAGTGGCTTGAGGAAAGAAACAGAGGGAGGGAGGAAAAGAGGGACCAGGAATGGAGCAGTGTGATGTGGTTGCACACAGATGTATAGAGGCTCATCAGTCTTGGCAAGCTGCAGCATGTTCCTGGGGTCTTTATTCTGTGCACGCACACACACATACACACACACACACACACACACACACACACAGAGTCATTTACAAATACTCACAGGCAGGAGCATGCCCTATCTTCTCCAGTTGTCCTCTTTTGCTCAGTTGGTTCTGTTGGCCACTGTTCATGTAGTATCAGGAGGGTAGCAGAGAACAGAGAGCCATAATCATGGCCAGAACCAAATGACTTTTGCAGGAATCTGTTTTCCAAACAAGAGGTAATAATTCCCATGAAAGGTAGTCTGGTTTTTCCCTACACGTTCCCAGTGCAAGTGTGTAAACAGTAGCTTGTTTTTGGATAAAATGTAAACACTGTCGTCTGGTCCACTGTGTAGATTTGATTTGTTTGGTGCAGTTGTCATTTGGGACCTGGCATTGAACGGTGAAAAATAAGATTTAAACTTTAAACCATTGCAGTTGAGACACCAGGCTTGGTTGTGATTTTGTCATGTTTTTGTAAAAGCACAGCAGACAGGCATTAGGCTTCTTGGTCTGCATGTGCTGTCAGCTTGTGCACTGTTAAAAGGAGATGTGTATTAGTTTTGTCAGAGCAGTGGAAGGAAATGTACCTGCTATCTTCTGCTATCAGTGTGTCCTGTCCAGATCATTTCTTCCCTGCCTAAAGCCCCACAAGCAGTGACACGTCACACACTTCACAAGTACCTCAGCTCTCCCTCATTTTGTTTCCCAGTCACACTCTTGCTCACTCGTTCGTGGTTAGTCGCGGCCTCAACTGCAGTGTACCTTTTAAACTTTTGAAGGTCTAGAGCTCGTCCTGTGGCAATTGTGGTCATCTGTTCTCATCCGACTTCAAAAGCCAGGTGTCAGCAACAGAAGCCTATCTCAGGAGGAAGCTAGCAGCAAAAAAAGGGGCCTGGATCTGCCAGTACACCTGCGTTTGCTCACTTCTAGAACCTAAGGGCCGGATATTGAGTAGAGTTCTATAGTGTGGAGTTAGAGGCCTGGAGGAATGCAGGGAGTGCACTTTGCCTCCATCACAGTGGTGGTGTGGATATGTGTCCATAAGCAGTCAGCAGTATAGATGAGTGTGAAGCAGGGGCTGCCTCTGAATCATCTTGGCATCTTAGTCATGGCTCCGTGGAAGAATAGATGGCGGCCCCACCGTGAAAATGATTGATCAGAGCTCCGACTACGCCTGATGTGGCAGAAAATGTGAGGGGTGTGGGTGTGTGTGTGTGTGTGTGGTGGGGGTTGTATAATAGTGCTTGTGCATCATCTAAAGTCAAACCTACCCAGCTTTGCCTTCATTGGAATTCACATCTCCTGGAAGAATAAAGGCCCATTATTGCGTTTGTTTGTTGAGCATGAACAGGAAAGCCATTGTTGCGGATGGAACATGACGCACTGTGCTATTCTGTCCTAGCCATGTAACAATGTAGTGGTATGGAGCTGTCAGTGCGATGGGAGCGCTTGCTTTTGTGCCTCTCTGACAGTCTGCGGCTCTTTTGAGCGATGCACTCATCAGCAGGGCCATTGACTGATCCAGTCATCATTTGCGACTCGCGTCATGCGGCCGCCAGGAGTTGACAAATGACTGACCCGTAACGAGGGAGCGCAGCGCAACAGCACAATCAATTTTCCCTCCTAATTAGCCCTAATGGAATGCCAAGTCCCTGTTCAGATCCCTTAATCAGGAATGGGGTCCGATGCTCGTCCTCACTCTGTTCTGCTCAAACATCTGCAAGGTTGTGCACAGTGCTGCATCTTGGTCTCAGATGGTCATTAAATTATACCCTGTTTAATGGTGGAACAGGCTGCCTTCTCGTAAGTAGGCCCTACGATGTTCGTTAGACTAAATTAAACTGCACGACTTCACAGCACACTGATGGCCAATTAATGTCCTTTTGATCTAATCAAAGTGGAGTCAAGGTAATGACTGATCATGAAGGCTGAAGAAGAACTCTTAACTTATAAATCAACCCTGCCACGAGCCCATTTCACTGTGGCCTGGATGAGTTATTGTACTTGCAAAGTGCGCTGTTTGAAAGTGGCGTGCGCGCCTGTGTGTGTGTGTGTGTGTGTGTGTGTGTGTGGGTTTTGCGCTGTCTACGTCTGTGTCTGTGTGTGTTTTCACGCTCAATCAAATGGGCCACCAGCTGTGAGGCCCCTCAGGAGCGCGGCGTGCGAGCGTCACTCACTCTCTATTGCTCCCTCATCCTCTCTCCCTGCTCCTGTGTCTGTTTTTGGCCTCCGGAGATATAAACACAACATTTGGAACCCAGCAGCTGTGTCAGAGAAAGCTGTGCTATCCGTCTGCAGGTTTTTGCACACTGCCGCTGATCCTCCTCCTCTGCTCACTGCACTCCTGGGTCTGGCCGAGCCACGGGGTTCTACCTTAAAAGCGGGACCGCCTGCGTTTTAGATTATAGACTTTGACTCGTAATGTGTGGCGTTTCTGCACAGGTCATTTACCCAGGCTCGCCTCATTACCTTTCTACTGAGAGCCCAGACTCGGCGCGGAGAGAGAAAATATTATGAATGTTGATGGCTGTTCGCTGAGTGCAAACATCACATCCCGGTGTTCAGAACTGTATGTTTTAGGTTTTTTTGCAAAGCTGTGCTTTGATGCCTTGGAAAGCGACTTGCAGCAAATCAGGAGAAAACCTAACCCTTATTGCACTCACTGTGGCATACAGAACTCGATTACTTAGGCTACACAGACACACACACACATAAAATACACACACACACACACTTATTGGGGTTTGCTCCCTAAAAACAGGTTTTATTGAAAAAATAAATCTGTGTGCTGTAAGAAAAAAAAGTTGAGCCACAATTTGATGAATTAGAAGGAGAGCGAAGTCATTGTCTTGCACTGTGAAATTGAGCAGCTTGACACCCACACAATTGTTTAATTTGGCGGCAGATATTAATTCACAAAGGCTAATCTGCCTTGATTTCAAGACAAGAGATGGCGTCTCTCTCTCTCTCTCTCTCGCTCTCTCCCAGGTATCCTCTGTCAGTGTAAATTATCGTCTGTAGATTTTGTCGCTCTCTGGATGGGGAGACCAACACAGTGCGCTCAGTATGCATAATCAGCTTGCCAGCTCCGGCTGAGGAATGCTGGACAGACAAGCGTCAGGAGTGATAGCTGCGCTTATCTGCGCTGACTGCTGCGTGCCAGCTTTAATTGGAGCGATGAGCTGGAGGAGGCCAGAGACGCTGAGGTGTGGAGAAAACAGCACTGACGCTCGCAGCTTAGGCAGTTGTCAGGCAGTATGGGAATGAATGAATGCATTACGCTAAAATATTGAATTTAGAAAAAGAAAAAAAAGCTCCAGTGTGTGTGTGTGTTGATGATCTCAGCATTGTTAGGTGTCCCTGTGTCGATGTTTAAACATAACGTGTTCCTTTGTGTACACGTGTGTGTGTGTGTACAGGTGTGGTCCAGATGAAGTGGTGCATGTCATCTAGATGTGCGTTATTCAAATCACCCAAGGACACGGTTCCAGGATATCTTCCTGTGTTGTAGCTCCCCTGGATCTATTATTTCCTGCTGAGCAAAGGTAATACATCAGAGGCCTCTACTGCAGCCTCTAAGGTGTAGGTGTGGTATGTGTGTGTGTGTGTGAGAAGCTCAGCTGGCTGGCTCCACCAGTAGGTTTCTACCAGTAATTGGGTTCCTTGGAGGCCTTTCGCTCGTTCTCCCACTTTCACCCAAATCATTATATCCCCCTCCATCTGAAGCTCAAGGTGTACTCACACCAGGAGTCTTCACTTCTCCATCTTCACTTATTCATCTTTGTTCCCTTTTTTTTCCCTTTTCTTTCTATTCCTCCTCTTCTCCCCCACTGGAGCCCCTGACTCAGGGAAGCGTGTCGTTTTTCTCAGGACTGCTTCATTTTGCCCTCTCTTTTGCTTTTCATGCTCACAGTGTCTGACTTGATCATGTCATAACGCACACTGTTCCCACACACCAGCAGTCCTGCCTGTTCTTCCTCTTTTTTTTTTCTCTTCTTCTTCTTTTTTTTCCCTGATGACTGGAAGGTGGCATTATCACTGTGGCCTCGCGTTCTCATGTGCATAAACAAGTAGACATTGCATACACAGTCCACACTTATATTCACATGTTCACACATACACGTGAGTTTGAGGGGTCTCCCAGCACATTCACACTGCAACCTTAATGAGGTGGGGAAGATAAGACCTCTCAGTGTGACGCTCTCTCCCCATGAATTAAGTATGGCTACATGAGCACTGCTCCATGGGGCTTTGCTGCTGTAGGCTCAACTCCTCTGGGCCCTTGTCACACACACACACACACACACACACAGAGAGAGAGAGAGAGAGAGACGTTGAGAAGATGAAATCTCTCTATCTTTCGGCAGTGGAAGCGACATGCCAAGCTCCAAAAATACGGAAAATATCCTCCAGACCTGGCTTAACCTTCGAGCTGTCTTTCTGATGTTCTTGATGTCACCAACTATTAAAGACATCAGAGGCTTCTTCCCTCAGTGACACTGACTTTAGTCACTAAGACTGCACCACACACACACACCACTACTACCACTACCACCAACCCCACCTGGGCCATCAACCACAATTATATCTGATTCCTTAGCTCCCTTTGTGTGTGTGTGTGTGTGTGTGTGTGTGTGTGTGTGTGTGTGTGTGTGTGTGTGTGTGTGTGTGTGTGTGTGTGTGTGTGTGTGTGTGTGTGTGTGTGTGTGTGTGTGTGTGTGTGTGTGTGTGTGTGTGTGTGTGTGTGTGTGTATGTTTGCCACATCTTTCAGGAGATGTTTGGTCACAGTTACTCTCCACATAATAGAATCAGTGTGTTTGCGCAATCATAGATTCGTGTGGGTGTGTGAATGTGGGCTATGTAGCTGTAAAAAAAATGTACTCACTTTTACCAAGGGCAACTTTCTACAGGGTGCCTCTTGTCCTCATTTATGTAAAATGTGTGTTTGTGTGTGACCTGCCTTGAACACCTGACCAAAGTGAAAGTGAAGGGCAAAAGAAAAGAGCAGGTAAAGAACACCCCATGATGCTGTGACCCCCCCACCCCACCCTGAACACACACCTTGATCCTCCTCCTGTGTCTGCTCCTCTGTGTATTACCTAACCAGTGTCTGTTACCCTCTGTGCAAGAGGCATTTGTCTTGGCTGGGTGTAAGACACTGCCCCCTGCTTTGAAGTGGCAGTCTCCAAGACTAGCATCCCAGATCACCCCACTGCCCCTGTCCTATCTATACATGCTTTAACACGCGTTATTTACATTACATTTCTCATTGCTGTGAGAAGTCACATGTTTACGTGCAAAACCCCACAATGTGTGTGTGATTTCAGTCACATACACAGTTGATATGAATAAACGGATATTTCGACAGTACACGCACAGACAAAAGCTCACTAACTCGAATGCAGAAAATGTGCTTGAATACATTCAGACATGCACACCGCGCATGTACATGCGCGGTGTGCACACACACACACACACACACACACACACACACACACACACACACACACATGCCCACGCTTTACCCTGCAGGCAACCATAATGTTTCTCACCATCCCAAGAGGTTGGCGTGAAAAGCTTCAAAGGAAGTCATCATTTGCTGTTTGAACACAACACGGCTCCCTTCCCCCACGTCTAACATCACACACACACAGACACACACACACACACATGAACATGCACACGCACACATGCGCAAGCGTAATATCCCAGTTAAGCTATCATTTTAAAAGGCCCAAACAAACCCGTCACTGATTACCCAGAATAAATCGCTCTGAATGCAAACTCTGCATTAGATCTGAGTGTGGATTCGCTTAATCCGCTTGCAGGTGGGGGGATCAAAGCACAGGCACATATACCCCAAACACGCACACACATTTGCCAATTCCTCAGAAATTCCCCATGCACCCGGCATTAACCTAGATTATCCTTAATCTATTAAAAAGAGCATCCCCTAGCCCCACGCTGGTTTTTGCCAACTGGTGCCGTGCATGTGCAGACCTGGAATACACAGCCCATGTGAGATATTTCCATCTGGTTGGTGCTCATTCTGCCCAATCTTGGACCCACAGCATGTCTGCACGGACGCATGTTTGCTGGTGGTAAATCCTTCACGGCACGAGCAAGAGTCCTGGATTAAGACGTCCATCCAGTCTGCGTTGCCAGATGCTGTTGTCACGCAAGCCACCGCGCTCGCTGGCCTCAGGCATTTGGTCTGAGCTTAGGGATAAAACTCCTGATCAGGAGGGCTCCTCTTGTCCCCCAACCCCCCAAACTCACACACACACACTCCGCCATAGCACAGCCTAATATCCAGTATGCAAGAGAGAGAATGGGAGAAATGGGAATGGGTGGTGGCATGGGGTTAACCTGGTGGAGGATGAGGAAGAGAAGGTGGTGGTAGATGGAGGATGAGGAAGAGAAGGTGGTGGTGTTTAGTAATGTTAGAGGGGAAGCAAGCCAGGGCAGGGGTGAGTGATGACTCCCTCCAGCTTCACTCTTTAGTCTTGGGTGGGGCAGCCCTGCTGGAGGCTCAGAGTTGAGGAGGAGGTTGGGGGCGGGGGGATCTGCCTTCGCCTTCGCCTTCAGCACTCCTCAGCTCTCCACACAGCACTGGCCAAGCCCTGCACTAAAGTGGGGGTGCGGTGGCCCCTTAAGCTACCACACCCCAGCCCCCATTAGAACGACCCACATATCTCTCAATCTCAAGGCATTGTCTGGTCCCTAGGATGAAGCTTTGCTCTGCAGAGGATTAGGTTTGCATGCAGATGTGTGTGGTTCAGGGAAAAGATAAAGGGTGGGTCATTTTTTTTCTTGTTGTTTTTCTTCCATGTCTTTTCTTTTCCCTGTTTGTGGACTCGTTTCCCCCTGCATTAGTTTCATTTCCTCTGGCATGAACTCATGCATGCGATTAATGTGTATGTGTGGACTAGACTGTGGATCCATGTGAGAGTGTGGACTTGGTTCTGTGTGTGTTCAGACAGGTTGTGTCCTGTGTGTGTGTGTGTGTGTGTGTGTGTGTGTGTGTGTGTATATGTGTGTGTTTGACCAGAGGCAGTGGGCTGTGGCAGGGCTCATTAGTCAGTGCTCCCGTTAGAGAGGCTCCTCTGTTAGAGGGCCTGTCTTTTGCGGCGCCGCCCCACCATCCTCTACCTGAGTGGCCTCGTCTGTGCCAGACACCCAGACAGATGTGCCCTGCAAAAGTCTATTTATCTCACACACACACACACACACACACACGCACACACCTCTCCCCTTTATCTACAGCGTCTGCTCCCATTTTCTTCTTCTGTCAGTATCCCTCTTACTCTTTTTTTTTCACCTCCCTCACCTGTTTCTCTCCTCCCCTCTTTGTTGTGCTTTCTTTTTTCTCTTGAGTCATAGCTGCTTTTCTCTCTCTCTCTCTCTCTCTCTTTCGTTTTATCTTTTTCTTTCTCTTTCTCCCCCCACCTCTGTGCTCATTTCCCCCATCTCTATCTCCCCTCTTCAGTCTCTCTCCATTTCTTCTCTTTCTTTCAGTTAGACCTTCCCCCTTTCCTCCTCCCCCCTCTTCATCCCTCGCTCTCTGATTACAATCTCATTTTTCCTCAAAATGACCTCTCCTCTGGCTTAGAAGTCTCACTCTAGCCGATTGATGTCAAGAGTGGCTGTGTTTTCATAGCTGTGGGATTGTGTCTGTGTGTTTGTGTTTTTGTGTGTGTCCATTTGCAAGCAAACTAGAAAAAATGGTGTGCAGGCTTTTTAGTGTGTAAGCCTGTGTGTATGTGTGTGTGTGTGAGAGAGTTGACAAAAGACCGTTCCAAGCTGAAGTGCTCACAAATACTGTGTGTGTGTGTCAGAGAGAGAGTTGACAAAAGACAGTTCCAAGCTGAAGTGCTCACAAATACTCTGTGTGTGTGTGTGAGAGAGAGAGAGTGTGTGTGTGTGAGAGAGTGTGTGTGTGTTGGCATGTGACGTTGGCGTGCTCACCACAGTGCCTTCCCTGGTCTTGGCCCGTTATGCTCTGGCTCAGAGCTCAAGCCTCTTCAAGGTTTTTGTTCTCCTCGTCTGCACACTTCATAAGCTCACACTTCACTTGGCCTTTAGAGGGTTGGAATACTCTTGGCTGCCTATGTCACAAGTGTAGGGGCTCTCTCTCTGCCAGTAGGAGATGTGTACATATGGCCATGTTCTCTTGTGAAGTGCGTTTGTAAGCGGATAGCAGTGTGGTGAAAGTCAGAGATAGAAGCCCACAGCCTGTTTCCTCCTCTTTCCTGTGAGTCTTCAGAAGCCTCCTGTGACCTCCTGTCTTAAAATCACAGCGGGTTATGAGACCTGGGATAAGCTACATGGAGCCATTTTAGGGCACTTTGGTATGACCAATGGATTAGCCCTCCCAGAGAGAGAGAGAGAGAGGAGTCATTAAACTTAGAGAGGGCGTCCCTCCAAGCTTCACATGAAGATGCAGGCAGCAGGCTCAGAACTCATTTTACACACACACGCACACACTCACTCACTCACTCACTCTTGCGTCCATTGTGTTTGCTTTGTTCCTCGTGTCTGTTACTCTGTCTGTAGACCATTTTGTTTCCTCCAAAAAATTAAGTCAGCAGCACAAAAGGATGAGCAATCGTTGCTCATTTGCTCTAAAAATACGCACCATGAGGGGAGGGAAGACGCGCGGGCATACAGCACAAGAAACAATAACCCAGTGTTCCCCTTTTGTTTTCTGGCACGGTCTTGCTGTGGTTTGGATTGGGTGGTGGTGGGGGAAAGGGTAGAGTGGCATCGGGGGAGGGGAGATAAGGTGGGTTGGGGTGGGTGGTTGTTGCTCTTTGCTGAAGTTTGGAGTCAACAAGATGGTGGTTTGGCATTTCCACTGAAGTCTGAATTAATGGAGTTGGGGGACGGAGGAGTAGTTAGATGGAGTTAATCATGGACATGCCTGCTCAGCACTGAAGCGGGGAGACATTGTGGGGGCTTTTGATGAATTTTCCAAACAGGCCAGTGAAGTTGAGTCCCTGCACGTGAGGTCAGTGTGTGTTAGTTAGCGTTAGTAGAGTGACATTTTTTTTTAAGTCTTTGCCAGGACAGCTGTGTGTGTGTGTGTGTGTGTGTGTGTGTCTCTTCGGTGATAGATGTGCTTCATTATTCATTAGCCCTGCTGGTGGCTGGCAGCTTCTTTCAGAACGCCAAGAGAGTCCTCATACCCAATCACATGCACCACAGAGAGGAGCTCTTCAAGTCCTTAAGAGCACCAGAGGACACACACACATTTTCTTTTTTTCACACACATTCTAGTAAATAAAAAAAAAAAACTTCTCAAGGCTGCTCAATCCAAATGAGACTGTGCTGGTTCTACAAGTAGTCTTTCTGAAATAATTAAATTTTAAAGCCTGTGTGCTTGTGTTTAGTTTTTTTTCCCCTTCCTGTATAATCCAGCCATATTGCTTTTT